>DF240832.1:7234-97259 GCA_000507305.1 Breviolum minutum Mf 1.05b.01
TTAAAATAGGGGTTTTATATCCTATCTATCCATAGATTAAGATTTTTAATATATTTTATTCAATAAATAAAGATATTTATAAAATAAATCGCAATATAATATATTATATTTATATTATTTTAATTTAAAAATATATTTTAAAATTTTATTTTTTATATAATTCAAAATATTATATTCCTAATTTTTTATTTAAATTAATTAATAAAAAATATATTAAATATTTCTAAAAAATTCTTTATTTCAAATTATATTTCATTAATTTAATATTATTCAATTTTAATTTATCAAATATTTTTATAACATTATTTTTATATCTTTAAAAAAAAAATCTATTATATATAATCATTTTTTTTTTCAATATTTTCTTAAATATAAATAAAAATATATATTTTTTTATTTTTATTTTAATTATAATTTTCTAAATATATTAAAAAAATAATATTAAAAAATAATAAATATACTAATTCAAAATAATTATTAAAAAAAATATTATATCTATTTTGCTTTTAATATTAATTAAATCTAATTATTTCTTTATAATTTTATCTTAATAAATAATAGATAAAATTAAATATATATTATATATTAAAATCCAAAATATCTTAATAATATAATGAATTTTGAAATATTTTAAAAATATAATATATTTTTATTTTTTTCTAAGGCTCAGGCCGTAGGGTAGAAGAGGTCTTTGCTTATGGAGTTGGAGAGGTGGTGGTCCCTCGGGGCTGCTATCTTTGATGGTCTTGGTTGTTTTTAACCCCTGGATCCCCCTTATATTCTTGGGAGCTGAAGAGTTAAAAAGCTACGAGGCGAAGAAGAGGTACTGGGAGTGAACAAGAAATTTAATTCGATTTTATATTTCATTCTACCACGGTACCTGGCCGGCTGTGTTCCTTTTTGGGTTTTTGGTTTATTGAATGGGTTATGGGTGTTTGCTTGTTTTCTGTTGGTTCCCTTGATCTTTTGATTTTTATCTTATTTAAATATTTATTATATTTATCAAGTTTTTAAATTTATTATAAATATAAGAATATTATATTCAGAAATATATTTCTTGGTATGATATTTCTCATTTAATTTAGATATTCTATTTTTGGATTACTAATTAACCTAAAAATCGGATATAATATTTTGCTATATCTTAATATTTACTATTTTTTATAACTAATAATTAAAGGAAAAACAAATATTTATCATTATTTAATAATAAAAAATTTATTATTTATATTANATCAGAACATATATTATAATCTTAGAATATATATTTATTATATTTCTTATTTTTAGATCATTTTATATATATCTTATCTTAACAAAATATAAATTTCGATTCTATTTCAATATAATAATATATTCAATTTTATCTATTTATAATTGACTAATTTGATTCTTTGTATTATGAGCCATTTTCATCATATATAATATCATATAATTTTTCAGTATAATTTAATTTCTTTGAATCATTTTTGTTTGATTTCGAGAATCTATGAACCAAGGCCTGATCGTCCATATATTGGGATTACTTTTGATCAAGATGTTTCATATAATCAATTCTTCAAGTTATCATTCCGCAGGAATTACCGAATTAAAAAGAACTAGAATTAACATAATTCTGAAAAACACATATAATACTTCCAAGTATTCGTCAATGGCTCAAAGACTTGCAACAAGTTCATCTCAATAGCAAAATGTGAAATCAGAATCAATTCCTGTCTAGGGCCTGTCCCCTCAAAATGGGAGCCTTACGCGATACGTCCATGCTGGAAAGAGTGTGGGGTATCCTCTCAGAACTACAGCCCATTAGTCGATTAAAAGTCTTCAACTTCGCATGTCAATCTATTTCTTTTTTGTGTCCACCCCCATGATTGGAGGGTTTTCATATCAATCACTGTCACTTATGGTGAAGTTGAGAAAACTCACTATAATCTTGCCCACATACTTGCAAGTGGAACTCTGACATGTGTCACTTCGCCTCTGTTTTCCATCGGCTCCCCACAGCTGACACTAGTATTCGCCACTTCAACTATACAGTTCCCCCAGGTTGGGTGCTACGAGGAATATGGAAGCTACAATCATCATCAACAAATCTACAATTACATTTTATAGCCAAGTTGAAACCTGCATTTCAGCAGTTGGTTGTGCCTAATCTGCGATTCGGAAACCTTTTGGGACAAATCCCCGAACAGCAAATATCAACCGCCATTCCCTTGGTACAAACAGGAAATAGCAAGAACATGCAAGAACACGTTTTTGATGTTCCATCAGGCAAAAAGATAACACTCATAGCCATTCATAGCTTCGTTTTCATCACTTTGTTCCCCGACAGGATTTGGGGATTGTTCGCGCGTCAGTTCAAATGTTCAACTTCCATTTTAACTTTCTCATCCAAATCCTGGAATCTGGCAAGTCAAATGACTCACGGTGTCACGTCACTGATTGGAATCCAAATTTGGAACTATTCTCTTAAATGGATTTGATGTTTGGTGAAACAGCATTTTTTTTAATTTTTTTCATGTAATGATTTGGAATTATCTAATTCAACCACAATCTCAAAGTGGATGTCTCCCGTCCAAAACATGTCCTATTTTGGGGATCACACACGCCCTGCTCCCAGGATCCCCGACGCTGTCCACTGCCTGCGAAGGGCTGAAAGCTGCGTCCGTTGGCTGCGCCTACAAAGATCCAGGATGGCTTAGCCAGGCCATGGGGAAAAAGGAAAATCATCGACTCAAAAGTGCTGGCTGGTAGGGAATATGTTAATTTTCTTGGAGGCTATCACCTTTGAACATTGGTTTTCTTTTCATGTATGAAGATACATCTTTTTTGTTTTCGTAGTTTGAAGCACAAACAAATAGAGCAACATACTTTACTGGGTCAGAAGGCCTTACAAAAAAATGGTTAGAACCAATTCATCCTTTATCAACTGGCAATGAAAGAGCTCAAACAGCAGCCTCATGATGCGGAGATCGTCTCTCTTTGACCAAACAAGTTAGACCCATGAATATCTACTTTTAACATTAATCTATCAGGCCACAGAACCTTTGTCTTGTGATAACATATTTTCAGTGGTCAAGTCAGGTTTTTTTGGGTGTAGATCTTTGAAAGACAGGAGAGATAAGTCAACAAAACTCTTCAATATCTGTGGCTGGGTGCCCATTAAAATAACTTCACTTGACACAAGAAACAGCAGCCCCTCCCTTTCTTGGTAAGCTAGTCAACTAATTCTCATGGACCATGCAAGTGGGCTTCTGGGAATGTTCTGGGTAAAACTAGGTAGGCTTCTAAAGGTCTAAGTCATCTTCTCAGGCTTGAGAAGACGAATTCCTCCAACACCAAACACACTTCTGAGCAGACCGGTCCTGCATCACTCATACTTGGCCCACCTTTCACTAGCTGACATATAAAATCTTACTATATATAAAGAGCTCAGGCTAAGGTTCTGTTTGGGATTCCCTAAGCTTTGTCAAGTGACAGGAGTATCATTCCTTGACAACAGATCCCGATCCCCTAACCAAACCTGACGTAGGCTCTGCCTGGCCAAAAACTGCCAGGTTTTTGAATGCTTGGACGATAAACCCATGTGTATTGCAGAAGATTCTTGTTTTTTTTTGAATGTTTTTGAAACTTTTGAAGGTTCACGATTCGCATGTCTCAAAACACATTTCTGAAAATTGTAGTTGGTTGGTTATTAAAGCAATGAAACTTTGATATTCACAAATCCAAACGCTGCATTGGTTATTTTCAGGAGCAGGCGTGATGGGTAACAATTTGCTTTTGGACATGGCTTGGAAATCTTGGCCTGGAAACTTGGTGAATACTTGCTAAGAAGACCGCCTCATTTGACCCAAATACTATCTGGATGTAAAACATATGCATGGAATTGGTGCTACATGCATGCGCAAATCACCCCAAATCAGTATGTTACAAGCATGGATCAGGAATTTGGATCCTACCCACAGAGATGCTGGTCCATCAATCGTCAAAATTTGAACCTAATACAGTAGTTACATTTTCCCTTTTTTTTCAGATCGGGAACTTGCCATTGGTCATCCAAGTTTTTCTGTTTGAGATGGTCATCTCACCCCAAGCCTTGCTTTTTCTTGCATCCAATTCTACCAATAAGTAACAACGCTGATACTGATAAGTCTTTTATAGAAACAATAGAAACCCCCTAGTTGAACATCAAAAACATACACGAATGCCCCTAACCACCCTGTTTCATGGCTGGCGTCCAAGACTTCATTTCGCAAGCCTGAAGCAAAGGTGCAGAGGATGAAGTTCCACCTGCGCAGCCCATGATATTTCAATCATCCAAACTCGTGAACTGGCGTTGAGATTGGGGACACATATCCTTGTGCATCTATCGGTGTTCATCTTCCTAGAATTCACCCCCGCTCTGCACATCAAACAAACCAAGTCGCTTTATTTCACGTGGCTCATCTTTCAAAAAAGCATCAGCAATGCGTTTTTGATTGTAACGGGAGCACCGATGGCAAAACAAGTGCGCCAAGATTTCATTCAAGACCGGTCATTGCTCAATACAATCTATTTGCCATGCGACACCACAATTGGTCACATCAAAAATGCAAGAATTGCAATATACTCAATATACTCAATAAATCCCAACATCGCCCCATGTGTCTGTCAAATTCAAGTGCCTCTGTGGGACAGGAATCTACTAGTCCACTAGTAAATACTTGCAGGAGCAAAAGTGGACCTCATTTTATTTGGGTCCAGTCAGCTTCCTTTTCTGGACAAAAACATTGAAACGGGATATTTGGAAATTTGCATTGCGTGCCACATTTGCTGTGGGAGGAAATTAGAACGTTGGGATTGTGGTTGGTGATCAGGTGTGATACTATGAACACCTGATCAAACTGTTCATTTCACCAACCGCCAAATTGCTGCAATAATATTCATGATCTATATACACTGAATAGATGTATTCATGCATGTATATAAATATCATATCTACATAAATAAATAACTTTATACAAACGACCATGTGGGGAAACGTGACCTGACCTCTGTATAATTGGCCCTGCAAAAAGATTGTCTTGGCTGTATCCCACGACGGCATTTCTTGTGTGTCATGCCGTTAAGAAAACAACTATATTAACAAATTTTTTGGAGCACTTTTCACTTCTTTTCATTTCTTTTCCAGTTTAACCTCTGGAGTTTGCCAAGGTTCAACAAAAAAAACCGATCTCTCAACGGTGAGTATTCTGTCAACTCTTAAGCCAGAGGCATGAAGAAATATCACGACGTCGGGACCTCAAACAACCATTTCATGGAAGATTTCTCGGGATCCCAAACCTTCATTTTGCTGGGTTGAATTATCCCAAATTTGATCAAGATTGGGGTCATTTTGGGGGATTCATTTGGAGCTACCCTTGATTTCGTAATCCTGTTTCAGGTTACATGATACTTTATCCAGATCCTTTGCCCATGCCTGAACCAGTCATCTGATTCTGCCAGTCAGGCAATCCCTGTAAACAAAGCCGGAGGGTAAAACGACAAGCTCAGGGTTGATCTTTTGCATGATTTTGGGAAGGTCTGAACTCCTGAATAAGATCCAACCTACTCTGGGAGAATTTGTTTCCTTTTCGCAAATCTGATTTGAACCACTGGTCACTAGTCATTCCTTTTAGCCAGACCTATTGGGACGCTTGCGAGATCCGATCAGTTGAATCAACATCGGACCAGCCAACACTGATTCGTGTGGGATTCGTCCTATCTTAGTTCATTCTACCAGTATAGTAATACGATGTAATGGTGGAATATGATGTAACATAGTGGAGCATATTCTAGTGGAATCATTGAAGTGCTTTCAAAAATGGATTTGACCATCCCAAAGGGAGAAGCAACCACATAGTAGAAACATAGCTCTGAATATCAAGCGCAGCGAGAAACCTTTTCTCGTGCTCATTTGACTTGGAGCAGTGGCCCTCATGATCCAAGTCCTACCTCCACTCGCTGATGGTTCATCCAGAGACTGATGATGACTTCCTCAACTATGTGGATCACCCTCAAATGCACAACTTTGTGCCATCACCCTCAAATATTGTGGATCATCCCCTGATCATAGACATAGGGAATGTGTTCGGCGAGGGGCGCCGCATTTCCATACTTGTCCAAGATGTTCAAGTTTCGGATCTAGAAATGTTGTTGTATGCACCTACTGGGATGTTTATTAGACCTCTTTGATCTCTTTGTATCGACTGGCCCTGTAGAGGCAAATGGGGGTAGAATGAGCCCTTTGACTATGAAGTTGGCTAGATTGGGTACATCTGTGAAACATCCAGCAAACATTGAGCGAGATTTACACCATGCACTACAGCTACCAGTGCCAGTTTATTGGGTTGACATCCCTGTAAGATCGGATGTTGATCGGAAAACTGTAGAAGTGGCATCTCTCTCAGAACAACAGTAGGCAACGTTGCAGGCATATTGGAAAAAAACATGAGGTAAACAGCCGTGTGGAAGAATGCAAGGGTTCTATGTCATTATTCCTGTCTCTTACTTGTTGGTGACAAGTGATGCACTTGAATCAGAGTGCACTTCCAGCGAGGGCCCTTTCGATCCTGCGTTTTTGTTGCAGGAGGGCATCGGTGCAATCAGGTCCATCTTCGATTCCTGAAGGACTGCCCAACGCAGTCCCTTCGCCCCAATCCTTCAGTGGAGATGTGCTGCAGTTGCTGCAGTGGCTACAGTGGTGCTAATGGCCCTGGCTGGCGCCAGCAGTCCAGCGTTTTGGAGCCTCAATCAACGAGGCTTCTACTGTGACACTGTTGCCACTATGCAACATCAATTTTGCGAATCAATATCCCACTGAAACAGTGTAGGGTGAAGGATGGTGGATTTTCCGACATATAGCATGTACCCAAAGCCATCCATATGTCTTAGATTGCAGAAATTCCTTTGATTCTCTGCCATAACAGTTGGGACAAATCATCCCCATTGTTTCTACACATTGCAGCGATGGCCGGCATTTTTGGGTTTTGTTGCTTTTATCCACACCAGCAGTGTCTTGCTTGATTTTGACAACCAAAGCCCATCATGGTCCGTTTCTGACCATCTTACTAGATCTGCATTTTGGGAACGTAGCAAGATTTTTCCATACTTTTTCTACTTGAATAGGGTCACTCACCGCTCACCCTACTCTCAATTTACGAAAATTCCCTGACCGAAATCAACCCTTTCAACCTGAGTGTGACTCCCTTCCAATCCCAGACACCACTCATGCAAATTAGGTAGTGCTGCACACGCATCTGCAAGATGACCATCAGAACTGGAGAACGCCAAGTCATGGCAGCACCAACCACCTGGATTTTTTTCGGTGAAGCATGTGCTACGTCTACACGCCAGTACATTTAACCCCAATAATCTATTCTACAAAGATTCACGGAATTTCTGTACTTCAAAGAAGTTGTCGTTTCTAAAACATCGTTTGTGCATCTATTTCAAGTTTCGAAGGCATAATCTCTGTGAATTACATTGAATTTCAGCAGATTTCACCTTCACCTGCAACCTTGCGAGTCTGAATCACGAAACCTCCTCCTTCGTGGGGCATTCTATGCAGAACAGTGATTCAGTTTGAGATTTACAACGCTGGCCGGGATGTTTCTCGCTGACAGAATAGAGAGCTGGCCTGCGAGAATCATTGAGGCAGCACTCCAGAATCCTCAGTGGAGGGAATGATGGCATATGGGATCTGGAATGTAAAGAAATGCGAGTGCATCTTACATGTTTTCTGGTCTTCTATAGCCTTTCTATTGTTTTTGGTATGACTTCCAAACTTAAACTACCAGGGGTGCAGTGGTCTTGAGGTTCCTATTCACCCAAATTGTTGCACCATCCCAGCCATGTTACATCCCAAACGGTGGAACATCACCATGATCATCCATAGACCCGTGGGTCAAACTTCTGGTTCCAGTAGCTGGTCATATGGGGTCTTCATCATCACACCTTGTGAATCTCCCGAACCAAGTCACGAACATTGGTGCCCACATTGGGCGTTGTACACAACATGTAGCAGACCTGGGAAAGGTCACATCTATCAACCCTGCTATATACTTATATAGATAGATTTGGGTGCATGGAAGGATGATGAGAATAATAATGACGACTGTGTTGTTGTTGTTATTGTTGTTGTTGTTGCTGTTGTTGATGTTTGTGACTATGATAGTGACAGTCGTCATGATACTGATAGGACATGATCGTGATACATCATGATATTGTGAGCCGCAGCAATTTTTGCCCATACTGGACGGTGTCACAGGACATCCAGAATCCAGTTTTCCTACCTGTTCAGAATAGCGGATTTTGAGCACCAAGTTGAAAGATCTGCATCATACCAAGGTGTGACTGATACATCGTGGGTCATCAGAGATCCAAGAAAACAAATAAAGGAGCACGCCTAATCTATCTTTCGACCAGCCTAATAAACAAGGTAATTTCAAATTAGGGCAGGCGCGATGCCATTTTTGCTTGAAATCTGCGTGGATCGTGCTGGAATATTTCATCAGCGTGGGAACGTCAGGCCATTTTGAAACCCTGATTCTCCAGCAAACTCAAATTGTATTTTAAGAAAATGACCCGAAATGAATGCGGGATGAAAATGGCTTGCCTCGGTAAGATGGAGATGCGTCAATGGAAAAAGAGACACCTATTATAATGAGCCATGGAAGAAACACTTGTATATGTAGATTCACATACACATAGAAGGGTTTAGGGTTTAGGGTTTTAGGACACATGTATATAGCTACAATAATGTAAATATGAGATATTATGTTTTGGAGATGGGTAATATGGTAGTCCCATTCCATCCCATTCCCATACTTTGGCGACTTCATGATCCCTATTACGGCAGTATGATCCCATTGAGAGATGAACCAACCAAAGGTGATTTTGTGGCTCAGATGGAGTGGTTTGCGTTGTGCCCGAGGTCGTGTGAAGTCTGAACACAGGCAGAAATCGCTTCAAGTAATTCATAGTGATTAGAGAAGCTGGGATCAATCAACATAAGTTGTTGAGTGTTTGCTTGATTACGCCTGTGCTATACACATTCCTGTTGCCCGCGGGCTAAAACCAGCAAGGACTCTGACCACTCATCAATATATTGCCTTGTCAATGAGAGGATTCGGCTATATACTTTTAACCAACTGTTCACCACTTTCACATGTGAAGCCCTTGGCTTCAGTGACGATGAACTCCACCCAGACCTTTTGCTCTCATGGAATCCAACCCATGAGAAGAGCTTTGTATATATATATGTATATTATATGTATACGTAGCGTTATCTTCTGCTGGGGATAAGGGTCTATTATTGAGCACTGCTAGGCATTGCTACTTTGAGTGAATATCAGCCAAAGACACTCCGGTCAAAAATCCTCCCAAGTGTCCGAAGATGTCCTTAGAAATGCTGAAAGGTGCAAGGAAGGCACCGTGGTAATGGATGAAATCTGTTGTCTTGAACGGAATTAAGGACTACAATCAGAGATGACGTAAGGATTGATGGAAACATTTTAGGCGAATTGGTGATGATTATGCAATTCAATTGCCCCTTACAAGCATATCCTAAACGCATGCAATCCCGAATCTCTCGAGGTGTTGGCCCAAGATAATCAGTGATTCTAGCGTAGCTTTGCATCAAATTTCCTGAAAGAGACTGCAGAAAATATTGGTGGTCTTTGCTAGTTTCAGCCTTTTTTGGCCAGCATACACACTGACAGAAGGTATCTTGGTAAGTTCGTATGATCCGAGATGTCGTAGGAAACACATGAAGTCATACAAACGTGAGACCCATGTCCTATACACACAACGCCTTTTGTACAAAATAATCAATACACACATATTACAAATACTCATATTTGCGCACACACACACATTTATATATGTGCTTACTGTGAAACTCCATGAAACTCCAAGCCAACCAGCCGGTCCAACTCCTCAAACGGTAAGGTGATGGAGGGGTCTATCTTCAACCAATGCAACCCATTGATTCTGCAGGTGGTGTAACTTTTACCTCTCCAAAGAAGTGATCAGAAATAACGTGAGAAAAATATGGTAAAAAAATGTAGAAAACACTTTTCGTTGTTGATACTGTAGGGATTCCTTTGCACAAAAAACCTCAAATGGCAGGGTTGCATTCCCAGCTGCTGCATGTGGCGATAAGTTGATGGCAACGAGGATCAAAAACCTGTTCGGCTTGTAGGTAGAATGAATGCTTTGATCAGGGATGAGTCTTTGAGGATTCACATGTGTTCCAGGAAATGCCTCCTTCAGGTTGGTAAATGAAGATTCAGAAAACTATCAAGTAGCATCAGGCTACCTCCCATTTGCAACTTGAAGATCTTTGCAATTTTGGACCGCGTTCACGGCCTAACAATGACTTAGACGCAAACAAGTCCGAACTATTTCAGATAAAACGCACAAAATCATTACAAAAAATCATGAAAGCACCGATCAAGCAGTCTAAAAGTGACCTATGACTCATGAAGACACCATCACAAGGCGAGTTTCAGATGTTTGATCCAAGGTACGAAGAAATCAACATCGCTTGCTGTTCTGGTCCTGGTTCTTCGTGCAGCAACCGCACCACTGTGGCACCCAAGATTCCCATAGCACCTGAAACACAGCTTGGTCCACAGCCCCCAAAAGATAGCTACGTCATACTTTGTAAAGGTCTCATAGAAAACACATTGAACCAATCATTGAGATTCATTTGATCTAGTTTCTAATCACTGTACTGTGAAGTTGGATCTTCCCAAAACAATAGGTCCAACTAAGTTGGAAATCTTTTCCTAGCGTGTTCGCCCAAGATGATCAACATTTGTCCAGATGAATTTTGCAAAATTCCCGAAACAACTGAGATAATACTGTACCTCATTAAGGTTTAGATGATGATGTTCCCTTTCTGAGTGTGCTCTCTTATTTCATTAATGGGAAGGTACCTACAACACGTGTTCAGGTAAGGCAGCAATAACCATAAACCAAGATATGGGTATATGTCGGAAATTGTCCCATGAGGGGGGAATATGTCATGAGTATTAATTACGAAACCCAACATTTGAGGTCGTTGGAAGGCCCCGTTAACTGGAACACCACCCTTTGCTGCGTAGAGAGCAGTTTCTGAAGGTCTTCCATGGACATACTATTGTCCACCAGAAGCAGAGAATATGAATCTTCGATGATCTGCTTAGTAAACCACTTCAGATGCTGAAAGGTTTCCTCTGTGATGTCCGGACAAAAAAGGCTACTGCGTTCATCAGGGTGATCAAAAAAGACACACGCAATCAAACACACAGTCACTTCTTTGGACATCTTGGTCACTGAACTCATTCTCTGCCTGATTTACCTTGCATGCTCCCTTTCCCTCTAAACAATCCTAGCTGTGAAAACGAGAGACTGGTTGAAGCTCCAACTGCCACTTTAGCAGGTTGCAGCACAGCAGAAATCAAGTTCCTGGACTGCTGTGGAACCCCAAGGCTTGCATGGTGTCCGTAAAGGCTGGGAATTTTCGCTGCATCTAAAAACTCAACGAATCTTCGAGATCAGCATCACTTCATCGTGGTTTCTCGGCACCGTTTGTCATCAACCCTCGCAAGACTATTCCAGAAGGCCACGTTACTGCAAGAACCCTGAAAAAGAAATCCCCAACTTGACCATTTCAACGCCTTGAAAGGCAAAACATGCATCCATATTTCGTTAAGGGTACCAACCCCAATGTCACCCCCACCAAATAAGACCTGAATAAGGCTTGGCATGAACATCCTGGGTATCCACTGAAACCAAACCGTTGGCTCCGAGATGCCCAAAGGTACCACTTAGCAAGTAGAGAGACAGAAAACCTGAAGGGTCCGAACCAATGAATTCTGTGTCAACGAAAATTTTGTAACGAGCTATAACCAAAATTGACAAATGGAAACAGGTGAGTTCATGGACACCAAATTTTAGGTTGTCACGCACACACACTTAAATGCAAGAGAAACAAACTCCACTCTTTTTGAAACTTTTGATGCCTCCATGTGAGGTAATCTCCTTTTCCGTATGGGCCTTTTCCGCATGGCTGCCCCAAGATATTGAACCCCCCTTGATATTTACCACGAACGACGCATGACTTTTCAGACTTGTATCATTTCTGAATCCTGGGAGTAGCATGTCTTTGTCGACTGTTTTTGTCGAGGAATTTCAATACACTTCAAGTTCTTGAACTGCGTTTCTGGTCCAAGTACGCAGATGGCCAAGAGCTTCCTTACATCCTTACAATATGATGGTTGTATCTTTGAAACTATCAACATTCCTCAGGTTGAATCTGAAGGGATTCGTCAGCTTTTGGGGTTCTTACCAATTCTTTATTCTGCATGACATGGCCATTTGGCTGTGAGCACCAAGTGGCCACTGATCATTCTAGCCGCTGTTCATCCTAAGGTACACTCAAGTGAAATCTAGACTTCTTCCAAGCAGCGCCATTTTCCCAGCATTTCTTCGATCTTGAAGCCCAAACGCATCTGGAACAACCTTACGCCCATTGGACTTTGTAGAACTCAGGAATAAGGTGCACCTGTTGATGTTACAATATATATATATATATATATGTTGAATAAGTAAGAATAAAGGGAAACTCTTTGAAGGTCTGGCAAAGGTTCTTGACTTTCTGCACCAAAGTTCTGGGACCTCAAAACAATCTGAACACATCCCTCAGTGTTGCATTATGTGGCGCAGTCGTCTTGGGTCAGGGTGGTCTGTAAACTCCTCAAAGGGTTTTATAACCACCTGTTTCCATGGAAGGATGGTCCCCATCTCCTATTCTCTCATCAAAGAGGTAACTTCTTCATTTCCTGGTTTCTGGACATCGAAAGACCTCGTTGCTCATGTTTGCGAACAAACTCAACCAGTCCGTGATTGGCAACGCCATTTATGAAACATGCTGATGAAACTGTCGTTTTAACCTGGCGTCTTAAATAGGTGCTTTATTAAGACTGCTGGTGAATACAAAGCTCCGCTGTGATCGCTTCCTGCTTCAGCCCAGTACTCTTGTTCGCTATAGTGCTCTTCTTGATAGTCTTAATGATTTGGAAGCTTCGGTATTTTCCAGAAAGAATGACAGTAAGAACAATGGGACCAGGCTAGAGCCATTCTTGAATGAACGGAAGGGACCGTGCAAGAAATCAGAATCAAAATCAAGGCCCTTGACAATGGAACTATCAGTCTTCTTAGTCAGGACATCTGGCACAGTCAACAGAAATGCCTCTAATGCAGGCTGGTCCGTCTCCTCTTTCCCCTTCCTGTTGGGTGGCCAGGATGTATTTTCTCAAATCGAAATCTTCCCAAATCGGAGTTTCAAGAAGTCCGAGTTTTCCAGTTTTTGGAAGGTCCCAACTTTTTTGCTGCTTTTCCATGTTCTCATTGATCCACTTACTGTACTTTTTCTTCAAGAATCATCGTTCAGTTGCAAAGCCCCCAAGACCAGTGTCGCCTTTACAATAGACCAGGTGACACGTTGGTCAAGACGTGGCCAAAATTGCCATGGAGAAAGATGGGAACCTCATCTCAAACTCAACACTGCCAAGTGGTAAACACAGTATAAGGGCATGTTTCAAAAGCAAAACCTGCAAAATCTGCCACTTGTGCAAAACAATCAGTTCAATCGCAAATGTTACTGTATTTGTCCAAAAAAGTCTTCTTGTAGTCTACATTGTTTGACAAAAGTTTCCGTTAGAAGGTTAGCGGCTATATCAAAATTCAACATCGGGAGACATATAAAGCTGTAAACTAAACAACATTCAGTTTACCTCTCGCTAATTCTCGCTAGAGGTATCTTTTGGGTATCTTTTGTTGCACTTGAGAAAACCTTGACTCATCTTGAACACTTATGTAAAGTTATGTACCTATCTACCTTATCTACCTATGTATTTAATTGTATTTATCTATCTATCTATCTACCTACCTATCTATCTATCTATCTATCTATCTATCTATCTATCTATGTATCTATGTATCTATCTATCTATCTTAATTATGATCTTTCTATCTGCCTACCTACCTACCTACCTATCTAGCTTTCCATCTGTATATTCAAAATATTGAAACTTTGAAGCAACCATACGCTTCCGAATACATGAGAACTGACCTGATAATGCTTGCATGCAGAATACAAGTTCAAAAACATATTCAAGCTTATATGAGTACTGACATATGTATATACTTATATACATATGTGTTTTTTTGCCACCATTTCACCATAAGTTGTTACTAAAATCGGCTTATCTGCACAACAAATAAATGTTCTTGGAACTATTTCCAAGATTGCTTCCTTACTTCCATTTTCAACAATGTTAAAATGTAGATACTAATACTCCAAACATAACCACGGATCATTAGTTCATCCTTTTTAACGTTTAATACTTATCAACATGTTAGCTCAAAAAATGAAACAAAGTGAATCAAGAAAGCGTGTCCCAGAAACAACAACACGCTTTACTTACTTTCGAAGAACGTACATAACACATAATGTTGACTGTTGACACATTCTCGCCATACAGCGACATACGATGTTAACACAATTTCACTTGTACAGTTGTAGTGGAAGAACTGTCATCCTCTCTCTGCCTTCTGTGTCCAGCGAAACTGACAGGACAGTAGACACACATATTCAACTATCACGCTGTTGTCCTCTCAAAAAGTTAGGTCAATTTGAACAAAAATCGGATCATCAGGTGAGCTTCAGGAGTATTCCATTTGATGGTTTAGAGTCTAGACTCTATATATAAACATATTTCGGCGTTTCTAACCCCCCAGAATCTAGTCCCAGCAATGAATTTGGCGTCACGGACGCTGACTCTCCACCCTCCCAGGTCCCAGAAGCACAGTAAGTGAACGATAAAAAAACGTATGGAACATGTACCATCTCAACCAATTCCAGCCCCATCTCACTGCTTGTCTCCCTGAAAACCCAAGGAACGACCAAGCGCCAGACTTGGCCACTAGACACCAGAGGTGCCCAAGAGGCACCAAGTTGCACCAAATGACAAGAATTTGGTGTCCCTGAATCAACGGTCAGCAAATCAGCAAACACAACCTCTGAGAAACTGGTGAAGCCATGTGAAACTAACATTGCTTTGAACTGACTCAATGCCCAAAACTGGAAATAAGATGAAATAAGATTGAAACAGATTTCTCCTGCTCCCCCCAGATCAGCCTAAGCTCAAAATATGCTCGAAGCAGTATACTGCCAACTCTGCACAGGATAGCTTCACCAAGACGGTGTCCCAGTTGAAGCCTTTCCCGCGGTCCAGAACCACGGTTTTTCCATGTTCTTCTGTTTTCTTTGCTTTCTGGGGCCTTTTTCTTCCAGCTTATCAGGAATTTAGAACTGGAAAAACATGGTTCACTTTTAGTCGCATTGCCATGCAGTACCATATTTCAAGCCACCAAACAGGCTGAGGTTGACCATGAGATCAAGAGACTGGAAGATGAGCACATTTTTCCAAACCTCTTAACCCTTGGCTTCCAAACACCCGTTGAAGGGAGATACCTACAGAAAATACCTTGTGAGAAGGCATCTGTTCCCTTGCGTTTTTGCGTTGGTTTCATTTATGGATGTTTGAATTTTGCCCGAAATCCCAGAGATGAAGGATAGCTTGCATAGTCGTCTTTCCTTCAAACAAGGCGCAAGGTGCAGAACTCCCTACACTCTATGCTACTACGTGAGTAAGAATCTTCCAACATCTCCCTTTCACCCGTTGGCTACAGCCACAACTTCGCTGGCCTGGGAAGAAAACTTGCATGCTGCTCTGTCTAGCCTTAGCTTTTCTCAGACCAAAAGGGGAAACTTGAAAATGCTTTGGAAGATTCCCGGCACTGTACCTTCCTGGTGTCACTCTTGATGGCCGAAATGTAGGGTCTTCCATGGTGTTGGACATGATTTTTCTGATGCCTCTTAGGTGATCAAACAATCACCCTTCCACACATACTCCAAGTTACCCTAGGCACTCGAGCTTGCGCAGGAGGAGCCATGGAGGCACTCGACCTGAGATGGGTTTTCCTTGAAGGGGCGAACATGGGCGAACCACATTCACGAATTGACCATGGTGAGTGAAGAGTGAACCACATCTTTAATTGTTGGGAGGGTTTTGAAGACTGTGGGCTGAGATTCCGATTTAAAATGATTTCTTCATGGGTGCTATTGGCCTCCTTCCGAACACCCGAACACCGTCTGCTTATACTCCTTTGAAATGGGATCCAAATATCAATGGCATGTCAAAGCAAATAGCTACGTTTGCATTGCTGCATTGCCTGTGACATAGGAATTTTGCAGGTAATCTGCAGTCACGTACAAGGTAGAGACGACAGAGAAACACATCCAATCGCTGGCATCGCCTTTTTAGTTGACTACATGGCATCCCTATAATCAATGACATTTGAATCATCAAGGTTTTGTTTTTAGCTGCTCACAATCTCATTTCAGTAGCATGGCCTGAGTTCTTACAATCTTTGCGAATTCAGAGATTTATGCAGACATCTCAACAGCAGTTATTGCTAATACATGTGCGATTTCATATTGGCATTGTACCTGTATCTATCATATGAGTGTCAGACGGAGAAACACCATCGTCAGATTAAACCCTTGACACCAAAGACATTGAAGTACCGCATATTGCTTGGTGTCATGCGGTACTCTATGGCTAATATCCAATTCTAAATGTCACTGTCATACCGTATTCTTTTGCATTGCGGAAATAAACATGTATCTAGACATGGCACATGTTTGACCAGAAAACGATGTCTCCAATGACACCACTGCCACTGAGACTCATTGGCCCAAAAGCAAACATCTTCTTCTTCTTATTCGTCCGATTCATGGTATCTTTATTTTTAGTTTATATGGATATCACATCATAGTATAAAAAAGTACCAAATAAAATAACATCAAACAGAACCCTTTCTTTAACAGTAAAGCAATAGATCTATGCTAAACACATACCTATCAACCAAAAATCAGACATGTTCACCTTGCCTGTCAACCAAGGTACTGATGGAGTTGAAGGCCATAAGCACAGCTGCTCGGCAAAATCACCACTGATCCTGGTGCTTCGGAGGTTGTGTGACTTTAGGTTTCAAGAAAAAGATGCCTTGTTTTTTTGGCGTCGACAGCTCACAAACCCGAAAGGAGAAAAGGTGAAACTTGTTGAAAAACCCCTTTTTTTCTGGCAAAAAAAAAGGTTGAATTCAGTTCGGAATTCACCAACTCAGTCTTGGAAGTTGGCCAAATGATCCTGCAGCAGAAATGGAGCTGCCTTGAAAAGAATTTATCCCAAACAATTGGAAGCCGAAAATCCCAAAAATCCCGAGTGTGATAGCTTTTCAGCAAACAAACAACCATACAAAATGGAAGGTTGTCGACTTTCGTTTTGTGGAATTTCACACCATGTGCATCCATTTGTAGATTTGATCGATGGCAAGAAGCTATCGGCAGTTCTTCGGGAAGGGCTTTCATGTTCCGCAAAAATGAAAATCAGAATATCTAGGCACAAAAATGATGAAACATACTTTTGAATCCCTAGGTCTCAATTTTTTGATTTGTAGCATCTTTGAAAATAGCTTTGATGTATTCATGTTTCTTTCTCCCAATATCAACTGCCACTGTGCTGCCACTGTAGAAAAAAACCCGATCAGCAGCTTTGTTATGCCATCTCTCCAGTAGAACCTTCAAAGGTGCAGGTATCCCAGTAGTGAGTGGCTACAACTAGACTTTCCACCACTGTGTTGTGGGCTCCACCATTTTAGGCCACAACTCATTGCGATGAAACCCAACACATTTTTCCAAACAACCCAACACGTCATCTCTATGAACTGCCTTGTACAGGTAAATTTCTCGAACCCACCCTATCTTCAAAGGTCCCCGCTCCCCTCTTATCAATCAAAATCGGAATACTGACTATCCTATACAAGGTATCTGTAATGAGATGAGATCAGTTCCAACTTCCGTAGCCAGGAACTGATCTCATGTCAAGTTGGAACTGATCTCACGTGGGCGTATCTCATCTTTATAAGGCACTTGCAACTTGAAGGCGCTCTTTTTCTCTCGGGCTGCAGTAGTGTTTCACTGAGTGGGTTCCGAGTTTCTCCAAGTTGAAGTCGTGGAACGCTGTTTCGTCTTGTCTGAGGCTTCTTGCAACTTTCCGAAATGTCTCCATGTAAGCTTCAATTGAAATTGGTTTTGTCCAACATCTCTTCCTCCCACCTCGACAGTAGCCAGGAAATAGTGGCATGCTTGGCTGGATTGGTTGATTTTGGGCAGGCCACCGCTCAGTTCCAGCCACCAGTGGCTCGTTATGGCTCCATTTCCATAAAAAAAAAACCAGCCACAGGAGAAAACAGTGGAAGACCAAATATTTCAGGGCCCTATGTCACTTCATCTACAAGTAACTAGTAGGGGTGTGTTGGATAATATTTCACACCAACCTCCACAACTTCCCAAGGCCCTGAGGGCATATATTTAGCATTGCACCGATTTTCCTATCCAAATAGTCATCGATTGGGGCCCATCTATGTAAAAACGAGACATATCCTGCTCGTTTTGTGGAACCACTTCCAACATCTTCCAAAAACTTATCCCAACAGTGAAATGTTCTAGGACGCAACGGCCCCTAAAACCATGCCTGCTTGATTCCATGAACCCTCCCAGACCAGTCAGATAGTGAAAATTCACGGCATAACCACGTCCTACCAGCTTTGCGCAAAATTGTTTGCACATGTCGCATGTTAACTTCAGTGCCTTAATGCTCAGTTGGTACTTTATCCCATTCGAGTTCGTGACAATATTTTCTGAAGGTTCGTGGACTTTCTGTTCCTCAACCTCTTTGTGCTCGAGGCGGCGAAGGTTAAGGAATATAAATTTATAAAACTAAATAACTTCTACTCCTGTTGTCCTAGGCACTGAAACAGATGAAGCACCATCAGTGTGAGACAGGCTTGCTAATCTCAAAGATTGATGCGAAGTTGGCTCCTGTTTCCAGGCAATATTTTTTGCAGGTTCGTGGACTTTCTGTTCCTTAACCTCTTTGTGCTCGAGGCGACGAAGGTTAAGGAATATAAATTTGTAAAACTAAATAACTTCTACTCCTGTTGTCCTAGGCAACTGAAACAGATGAAGCACCATCAGTGTGAGACAGGCTTGCTAATCTCAAAGATTGACGCGAAGTTGGCTCCTGTTTCGTGACAATATTTTCTGAAGGTTCGTTCTTTGGGAGTTTTTGTGGGGCAAGAGGCCCGCGCAAATACCAATAAAATTATCATTTTATTGTCTGTTTTTATTAACATTTCCTTTGCCTCTTGCATGTGGGCGCCTATTCCCTTTGTCCCTTAGAGGCGCCCAAGAGGCTATGGAAAGGATGGATGATCTAGCGGATAGTGTCCTGACCAACCATAACATGCCTTTCATCTCTCTAACTCTTAGTCCACAGCCTATGATTGCCCAACGGAAGGGATTAGTGACGGAAGGCCAAGGCTGTGGAAGGGACCAAGAGACAAGAGAGATGGGGCATGGGGCCTTTGAGGCAAGGCCCAGCCGCGAGGAGTCTATTGGTTGTGTCCTTAAGGCCGCCGGCAAGGGCTCATGCGGGGACTTTCTGTTCCTTAACCTCTTTGTGCTCGAGGCGACGAAGGTTCAGGAATATAATGATATCAGTTCCAACTACTTGGCCCTGGCTCACTTTGCCTTTCCAAGGCTCTCATCATCTCAGGTTTTGCTTCAGCACCAGCACATGATGAGAAGGACTCCACCAAAGCATCATGTAGCTCGGTCAGAGCGGCCCAGAATGCCATTTCGGGACCCGCGGTAGTCCGTGTTTTGGTGTGATGAATTGAAAACCGTGCGTTTTACACATAGTGCGTAGGGCCCCTGGTTGTTTGGGAAACGCACGCAACATGTTTCTCCATTTGGATTTAGTTTCAACAAAAGAATCTCTAAAGGAAGGATGGAGGTGTAAGCTGGGAAAGGTTCAGAAGTGATAGACACTCGGGGTGTTTTTTGCCCAGAAGGATGTTGGTTCATTGGGTTCTGGCTTAGCTTGTTACTCCACCACTTTCTCCGTCCTGCAAGTAGACTTTGGCAAACGATTATTGGAGACAAATGCTCTGTGACATTTCATTTGTTTCTGGATAGGAGCAGCAATCAAGTGATTTAAGTGGTCTGTACTATACGTTTCTGAAGAATTCATCAGCCATGTTAGGGCACGCAGGATGTATATTTCTTGCTAAGATCTACTAAGCACATCAAATCGCCCGAGCTGGAAGTTCATAGTTGGACAGAATGGCTTTGGCTGACAGGTGAACTTACAAGCAAAGGGTACCCTATCGAAGTCTAGTTGGGATGTTGGGATACGTAGAGAAATCTTCTACACTTGGTGGTTGAATCACCCATCTTTGGGCGAAAAAAAAATATTCCCTTTGAAGGGAGATGAGCATCAAATCCTTAGAAACTTCCATTAAGAAAACAAATGAAACTTTGAAACATAACACCTTTGGAACATAGACACAGGAAAAAACATGCACTCAAAACAACCATCCCTACATTGGTCAAAACAAACCTCTTGAAAACACAAGGTCTAGCCATGTATCTGTTGAAAAACCAATTTGACTCAAGTTTCAAGGTTTCATACATCTTAAACCATCCTTTTGCATGAAGTCGTTGATTTTGGTTCAGGCTTCCCCCGGATAGCCTCAAGAGGTACTGCTTTCCCGGGGTCTCCAAGAAGGGAGTAGAGAGTACCATGAGGAAGTCTGCTGGGACATGGCTTCATACGATACCACCTCGTCCTACACAAGACAACTCAAAGTTTTTGGTTAACTGTTCTGATGGCTTGCCAGTAGCAATTAATCTGGATTCACCAATCTGAGATAAAAGATTTGTGAGGCCGGGCGTCCTGATGAAAATATTGGCTGGTTAATAGGAACTCCAACAATGGGCTATATAATGATATATGGATTATCACAATCCCTGCCAAAGGATTACTTCTTCTTTTGCATCACAGAAACAGCCACAGGTCCCTTGGCCTGATCCAAAACCTGTCTCACGCGCAAGCACATCTGCGCCTGCATCTGCTAGGTGAAGTTGACCGTTGGGTGGATACCATTACTGTAGTTATCTGATATCCCAAGTTTCACCAAACAGAATGTGTCTGGTGAGACTATCGCCTTTCAAAGGGTAGCAAGGCGAACCAAAAATAATCAGCTGGTGCTTGGAGGGTTTCTCCTGACAAAAATCATTTGTGATGAGATTGGCTGAAGTGGTAGTTGAAGTTTCCCACATCAACCCATGCTAACCCGTGGTTCTAAAACAGGGAGGGTCCATATAACACATGTAGAGTTTTCCGCTTATCCGTTTCTCGACATTTAAGGGGGTAGTCTAATCCTCTACAACAAAGGATCTCCTGGACTTTGACCAGTGCTTACGGACAATGCATCTGTACAGCTACAGATAGATATATAATTGTATATATATATGTATTAAACATATAATGAACATATATGTACATATGTATATATATGGGTATATGTATGTATAGGTGTATACGCATGTATATATGTGTATTTACATATGTATACATACATATGGAGATCACGAGTTGTAATTAACGAACCTGAATTCAGGTCATTTCTATACGATGCCTCCATGAAACCAACACTCTGGGTGAGGCAATGTTTAAACTTGAGCAGTAGAAGTACACCTGCCCCTATACATATATAGGAATTCCCAGTTGTCCCAAAACGTCACAGTACCAAAATGACATCGCCTGAATAATAGAATTCACGAGCAACAGCAGGTTGTCCACTGTGAAAGCGAATGGTGACATCTCAAACCTGCAACCAGTTGACTCAACCTGGTCATCCTCAAAAAAGGTTAGAGTAATGTTTGGTTTGGGATGAGCATTTCAAGTATAGAAATAGATTTGGCAACCTTAAGTACCTTTGTCAAGATAAACTTTGTGGTGGGCCATACCTACAAGCTTGATCAAACTTGCAATACATCTCCTGAGGAAGCTACTAGGCATGATGCTATGCCGTACTAAGGTTTGCTGAGATAGGTGCAGAGTTTCTACTTTGCTAAATTGCAATCAAGAATTATTCACTGGAAGCATCAACAAAAAAGTCAGCAACGCATATTTCATGTTTGCACATGCTCTGTCATATACTTCAGAGCAAACTCACCCAATTGAAAGGTACTTACTGGACCTGTAAAACAATCTCCTTCACAAGACCTTTAAACCGACTGTCAGGTTCCTAGAATGCAATCCTTGACCTGTATATCAAACCTGGGTAAGGTGTATGTGAGAAAAATGGTGCCACCAAAAGAGGCCAAGGCTACCTAAATAGGTACACAGGAGTGGATTGTGATATTCCCAGTGAGACATCCGCGCATAATCCCCAACATAGAAGATTGACATAACATGACATAACCAAGTCTTTTTAAAGCACTGTTTGAATGAGTAAAACACTCTCCTTTCCAGACAGTACCAATTCCATGCTCGCTGCCAACCTTCCTTTGTGGGAGTGTGTTACAGACCCAGGGAAGCTTTTCCCATGCCTTTGTGAGATGTACAGCATATTTGGAGCAAAGGATAAAGTCCTGGCATTGACACCAGTCAAACCAGGCCCTCTGTGACCATAGAAATGACTCTACAGCAGCAACTTTGTCGTACTTTAGCTCTTTCTATATCCACCACGTTGTTGCATTTGTTCTTAAATGCGTCTGTTTTATGCGAGGCATGTCTGTTCTTACCCATTTGTCCTCTCTCATGCTCAGAAGCCACTCCTATGCAAAGTTAATGGTTGCCCGGACTCTTTGTATCGGAACCCACAAAGGGGCAAACTATCCTGATTTTGAACATATACGGGGATATTTGGAATGACTTCAAAATACTGATTGTCAACAACACTGACAACAACTGCAACAGGAACACCTCTAACAGCATCTTTGCTCTAACAGCAAAAGCCCTTGGCAAGTAAAGGTCGGAAGATATGTATTCACTGCTTGGAATAATACTTCGTGGGTGTATGGGAAGTGAAGACGTTCTACAGTTGGGCTGAGCTATTTAAGCCAGAAACCCACCAACATGTCATATCACATATGCTGCTGTACATATATAAACATGTGTAAATCTCTATGTATGCATATCATAATTCATATAAATAAATACACCGTAATCTTTATGACTTCAACCGGGAACCATCAGCAACACAAGGCAGGGAAACAAATTGAAAAGGACGATGTTCGCCAGTGCCCAGACCAAGAACATGATCAAAAAGGAACCTGCGTGAGGGATAGTTGGAGAGGGATCATCAAATCATCATATATTTTCATATAATTATTTTCAATATCCCCCAAGCTGCGTCACATCGTAGTTTCGTATAGATCAAGGATCACTTCCGATGACAGGGGTTCTAAAACATTTGTCTAAATGATGTACCTGAAATGTCCCGTCATTTTGGTGGCCGGATCCCAGATATCAAATCTTTTTGGAGATCTCTTGAGGTTTGTGATACTGTTGATGGAAGAAAATCCTCCACCAGTTAAAGAGGTACTTTATCCCATCATTTACAGGGTTTTTCACATCTGACTTGGTGCAGGATTTCTTCCATCAGCAGTAGGTTCATCCAAATGATCCCCTATGTCTGTTTATGACGCCCAGTTTCACCTATGAGATTTTTTCACTCCTGAATATAGTTTTCCCATGTTTTCCCAATAAAAAATAACACTAGTCACTCAAACATGGGATATTTCTCTAATTTCCAGCAGTTGTTTTTCCGAAAATACATCACACTGCCTGAGCACAGTGGCACTGCTCCATTCACAAGTCCTCATAAGAAACGTCCTTCCTACATTGAGTCCCCTTTTTTAACTGACGTCCCTAAACAATTTTGATACCCATGTGGGGAAAGATTTTCATCAGGACCATTCTGCAACCCTGCCATGAAAAAATCATTCACGATGGTTCATGGCATAGCCTGGGCGAAGCTGATTGATTCACCAAATGAAGATAATGATGATCAACCTGACATAAATTATCAGTACATGGGTGGTTCCAAAAATAGAGGTACCCCAAAATGGATGGTTTATAATGGAAAACCCTATTAAAGTGGATGATTTTGGGGGGTACCATTATTTTCGGAAACACCCATATAGTATATGCATATTTCAAAAGCCAGAACATACCTCTGACTATCCTGTGGCCAAATGAATATGAATATGACTATGAACAGGCTCTTCTTTTCTGGATCTCTGCCTATATCATATGTATTATATGTATATATATATATACATGAAGTAAGTATTCTTAAGTGCCACCTCCTGTTCGAATGGCATTTTGACATTGGAATAGACTCTTCAATGTCAATCCACCAAATAAATGACCATCTCTAAAACTGTCCAATTGGAGATCGCGAACCCACAAAGAAACTCGCCGCCTTTTGTTTCCCAGGCTCTTGCCGGCGGAAAACTCCAATTGGAGATCTTTCGAGTTCTGGATTGCAGAAATTGAGTTATTTTGCATTCTTTGGTGAAGTTAGACATCAATGGTACGTTTCTTGGGATTGCTTCTTCCATGGTTGGACATAGCAATGGTGAATGACCTTAGGTCAAATTTGGAGAAATGCTTTTTTGATGGACTTGTTGTTCTCTGCCCTTTCAATGGCAACACGTGGCAACAGGCTCCGGCTCAAACAGAAAGTTCAACGCCGTTTCAGCGTTGTTCCTGGCTGGTCTCAAGCACATCTTATTTGTCCCATAATGTCAGGTCATGCTATCCTGTGCTGCCACCTGAATTTAAGGTTCTGGGATCAGCTATGGTGGCTACCTACCTTTTATTCAGCCAAATCTAGCTCACATTCCGCACACTCTCACCTCTCCCCGTTCTATTGGTCCCTCAACTTGCAATTCTGAATGCTAAATGAAGAAGAAAGCCGCCGCATGCAATCACACTTTCAACTTTCAACATTCAAACCTATAGGAGGTGTCATGTCTTTCTTGCATGTTTCCACTACTTTACTTACTGGGCTCTTGTGACTCAAGGGAGTCCAGGTAAACCAATTGAAACCAATTGAAACTGAATGATATTCGCTTTGGAAGGAGATTCCCTTATTGAACAGCCTCTTTGAGGTTGCTTGTCTAAAGATTAACCACATCAAACTAACAGCTTCAACCCTTTAGAATGATATTTGCCAACATGGTATATACTGGAAATATAAACATTTCGAAACCCAAGCAAAACAACCATGCATCTTTCAAATCATTTGTTGTAGAGTAGTTGATTCTATGAGGACAATGGCATGTTGCCTTCCACAGAGTTACATTTCCATCTCTGACTCCAACCCAAAGGAAGAGCAGTGAAACCACACAACTTATATAATAGGCTTCTCAATGATACCATTTTCATCTCTTTTCGCATCTTCCAATCGTTGTTTCCACTTTGGTTTCGCAATGACATCTTCATGGTACCTCCCAGGCTTCAAAGCCTCTATTGAGGTGTTGCGTCAGCACCCCTCCCCGTTTGCAGGTGCAGGATCCTTGTTTTGGGGCTTGGCCACGCAATGCCTGCAGAAACAAATGTGGACTGGCAGCTTGATGTATATGTATTCTGTCTTTAGAATAGCCACTATGGTATGGCTGTTGAAGATTTGTCTTACCTAAAATTCAGTTGTTCTTTCACCAAATGGTAACCCTTCCTCAAATATCCTTGAACCAATTACCTGGTGCAGCGGAGATCACAGGCCCATTAGAATGTCACTGTTCCATACTGCTCCCACAAGTAGAAGTCAGCAGTCAACAGCTCTAAGATTATTTCTTGTTCAATCCTAAAGAGGTTTGCAGTTCAACAGGCAATTCCAAGTCTTTTACATCATCCCCAAAGTAGTTTGGCCCCCGAAAAGATGCCATCCCCCGAAAATGACTAGTCTTCTAACTTCCAACCGCCATTTTTAAGGTCTTTTTTCTTGCGGCTTGCCTCGCCTCAGCAGCAGCACTACTACCAGCTCTGACAATGTAGACCGCCTCATGCCAACGTGAATTCGAGCCGGGAAACACAACTGACCCACGGAGGTTGGGAATCCCATCCTTTCCTGGTTTGGCAATGGGAATTCTCATTTTTTTAATGGTTGGTATGTACCACATGTATAAATATCTTGATTTCAAGAATAGTGGTACCATTGTCAGGGTAGATTTCATCCACTAGAAATCAAGCAAGCAACTTCTTTTTTTGGTGGCTCAGGTCAGGAAGTAAAGAACAAAGGCCTGATTATCTTAGGTGAGGTTGGGGAGGATGAAACAATATTGGGTGTGTTTGGTGTTGTTTGAATATTTCTTGAATCCCTTTTAAAAGCACATTGCTTAGGAGACTAAACAATGGTCCACAATCTCCTGGTGCCTTTGAAATTTCAATTCTGGGACCCAAGACTTTCACTGACCCATGCTTTTTTGAAGAGAGAGAACTTGCCATTGCTGTTGAACTTTGCCATTCTTACCCCAGTTCCCCTCAAACCCATAAAGGATCCTACCTGAACACTGGGTGCTCCTCGTAGGACATCGGCCGCACTTTCCAGCTTGGCCTCTCATGTTAGGAAGTTGCTTTTGGATTGCTAGCAAGTCCCAATCTATCAACTTGGCTATAGGGTATGGACATCCTTTTTGGAGCCATCTATGATACTTCAACCTGAACCTGAATGATACAAGCTCACTATTGGAGATTCCCCCACCAAGCCACAGTGCAACTGGAAGGGATGCAACAAAGGTTGCTAGTGTAATCCAAATTGGTGGTATCGTGTAAAGTCAACCATGATTCCAAGAGATCTACATGCAACAAAGATTTCAACTCTTGTCAACATTTTGATGAAATATGCCCCCGCAAAGCGGAACATGGAAAACATGTCCATTTGCAACGGTGGCCACAAACTCTATGCAGATTTCCATCTTCCCACTTGTTGAACAACTCTAAACAAAGACACCAAGCCTCCTGAAATGCTAGGAATCGCAACAAACCACTTGCTGAGCATGGGACCTAGAATGGCCTAAACATCATGTTTTTAAGATGTTATTATTTAATTATATTGCGACAAGGGCCTGACAATTTGGTGAGGATGCAAGGAAGGTAACTTGGAAAAGGATAGCTGTACATTACACAGAATTCCTTCACCCAACGATGAAGTTTTTGGTTTGCGTTGGTGGTTTGGAACTCCACGTCATAGGTAATCTGGATCTGTCGGATTCCGAACCCCAACCACCAATGTAACACAACGAATGATACCTTTCCCTGTTCCCCATCTTTTCGTGCCCGCACCTTTAAACCACCGGTGACATCGTGCGAGGCGGTATTCATCGACACACCTGGCTGTGCGTAGGTGTAATCCTTGTCTTTCATCTAGTAAGTTGAATTGCATTTGAAGCAATGTCGATCACCCAATTTGTCTCAGTGGCTAGTGAACATGCTTGGGTTTGTCGACGCAACGTCAATTATCAGGGTTTTGCCGCTTCCCGGCTTTGGGGTGCGTGTGTGATGATTTACCACGAGCATGAATTGGTTGACACCCTGCCTAGTAAGTAGATTGTAACCCTGATGATCTCACCCAGGCAAGATAGATGTACGTACGCCTTATTACCTATACTGTGCAAAAGTCTAGAATGAATCCTGTATCAGCCAAGCTAAGGGTGCATCTGAATGCACCACAGAAGTTCATGACCTGCTTTTAATACACTTACAGTATACAAAGTCATCAGCGGCAAGCCTGATTCCCTCCCTAGATACTTACCTGCTGAGGTGGGATGACCCTTTGTGTGGCTTGAGTGGTTGCAGGCAAACCTGTGCCCAAATCACGAAAGTTCAACTCAAATAAAAGGTGAAACACGCAATACAACACAGGATTTACCCACGCAATTTGCAAGACATAATGTGTAGAAAGACTCAGCGGTCTTGGATACTGGAAAGTAGTTCAAATTTGAATGAACTCCGAATCCAAATTCAATAAGTACACCCCATCGCAACATTCATTGCAAGTGCCTTTTCATGTTGGTTGATATCATACATATGTACATAAATATACGAGTGGGTGAATCAATAATAATAGTGCAAGTACAAAAATATGATATGTAAATATAAATGTAATAATGTACATGTAAACGTATATAAATGTAACATATATATATATATTATATGCAAATACGTAAACATGATGAAACATGAATATATTGAAGTAAACATACATGTCAGTATGCATATGCAAATATATGTTTCAATGAATAAAAGTATGTCCCATCTTTTGAGCAAACTTATCTTTAGATCCGAAACAACTATAAGACCAAATGCCACCTTTAAAGCGGCACCTCGCAGTTCGAGTTCGCCCTTCTGGTCCAAGAGGATTTCTGGCACCAATTCGGCACCAGGTTCGCTGGGTGGCCTGAGGTTTGTGTCATCCCCGAAGGGACGGCTGGTAGGCTTTCATAGGTGTTCGCATGCTAGTCGTGGAGGGGCGTTGAGGAAACAAATTGCCTAGGCAAAATCAAGGGAAAAATACAGGATGATACGAAGTTTATGAGTGTGTTTCCAACATTTTTGCTAGGAACACAAGGGTGGGCTCTAGGGTGCAGGTACGGTACAGGGTAGCCAGGCAAAGTGGTTGGAAATTGGTAGGCTACTTGCACGGAATTAGACAGGGTGCATGTTTCCAAATGTTATGAGCTTTCGCAACTTCAACTGGGATGGAGAAATGTCATGTGTTGAAAAGGATCTTTGAGTACCCTAACAGCTGCTTTGATCGTTGCTTTTCAATCCTGAGTAATTGAGTGTCAGCCATTTGGCATTGCCACAGGCTAAGTTTGACAACAACAATCGCAAAACCAACAGAGCCTCCAAACCAACAAAACAGGACAACCCCTGAAGATGCTAAGGCTAAGTGAGATGTTGTTAATAGAGAAAGAACCTCCACGCCGAACTCCCTCAAAAACAATATCCCGTCAGTCGGGAATGGCCCCCTCATCAGCATCTCCCACCAGCAAGCAAAATTCCCCGAGGAGACGAGGCGCTTGGTAAAAACACCATCCACATCCGTCACAAACCTCACGTGTGAACGACGGAATGGTTGTGGTGAGGTTGTGCCTGACCCGGGGACTCAGTAAACATTGTGCTTCCTATTCGCTGTTTCTTTCGCATTCTCTGATGGAATATACCCCTGAAAACTGAAATAGAACCTGAAGATGCACCCTTTGAAGAGGAAATTCTTTCGGAAACAACGATTCTCAAGTTCCATGATAGTTTTTGATGGTTTTCAGGAGTGTACTTATTGAATCTTCAAAGATCAAGACTTCCAACAATGGTTATCCTGTTGAAGAAGAATGCTTTTCTCTCAAGACTCCAGAAGCTCTTGAAACAGATCCTTGATTGCTATGGCTCTTTACCAAACCAAAGGCAAATGTCACTTTCCAGTTGGTAACCTCAGGTTTCACCCCCTCTGAGACAAATTATATATTTCATGCACCCCTCCATTGAACTATTCAAGTGGACAGTGGACAGCCCATCTACCAACATTGGCAGGGGCAAACTTTATTGACTTGCGTAACATTTGCACAATGTAACACGCTCTGCCCAAAAAGTTGTTGCGCAAACGTCTCTGCCATTTGGGCACCCCAAACACTGCTGATTTGGCGCCCAGCTCACGACATAGCTCCACCTTCAGCTGCATCATCCCATGAAATCTGGGACTCCCGTGTGATAAACGAAGGTCATAAATGATGGTGGTTTCATGCAATCTTTTGATCAACGCAGGCAGCAGGGAGTTTCTTCAAATACTCTACATAGATGGAGCCCGTCTTTAAGCAGGCTATAGAATATCATCTCCGTCAACCAAAACCAAACTAATCGTTAAAATTTTTGCTCGCTTGCAAGCAGTACATTGTTGGATATTCATGAAGAACTGGGCTCCCATGGTGCTCCTGCTGTCTTTTTGTGAAGGAATTCTTATTCTGTGGATATTCTTGACCTGCAATTGCGCGTATGAACCCAACTTTGTCAACTTTAAAGGCAGCGTTCATTGGAAGATGTTACATTTGCGTAGCCACGACATATATGTAAAGATACTTCTATTTCAAACTGTCAGAGCAATAACGCAACCCCATCTACAGTAGGAAATACCAAAGAAGTGCGGACATGACGTATGTTGCGATGTTGGTGCACTGCACTGCAGAGTTGTTTCTTTGAGGGTATAATCAAGGGTCTTCTTCCATCCATTCATGTCTAGAAAGGTTCTGGTCAATTGATATACAGGCATCTGCTGGGCTGAAGGCATCTACATAAATCTGCAGAAATACCTCAAGGCACCTTTCTGTTTGGCAAAGTGTCCAGCTTTGTTAAGCCGTTCGATTCCAACAAATCAACAGTTTTCGGTACGTGTAGTAATCAACTCAAAGGGTATGCATGTCCTTGTTGTTGTTGTTGTTGTTGCTGTTGTTGTTGTTGTTGTTGTTGTTGTTGTTGTTGTTGTTGTTGTTGTTGTTGTTGTTGTTGTATTTGTCGTCGTCAATACCTTAGTCTAATGAAAGGATTCTTCCATCAATGGCTTCAAGAGCAACAAGAACACTATGTACTCTTGTTTTTTGCTATCCATGTCATCGTTGTTGAGACGTCTATCGCAATCTTCTAGCCTTCAACGGAAGCATATTCAAGTCTCCGAGATCCTAATTCATTTGTTTTTTGCCACTTCCAATGAAGTATACTCCCTAAATCTGGCAGATTAACTTTGAAACCAGTGGCAATTCCACTTGAAGACTGCCTTCCTTCTTAAGGGCAGCACCATGGCTCACCCAGAAGGGTCTGCCAAGTACCAGGTCTCCGTGCCATCCAAACATCACCACTAAGAATAGCTACACCTTGCCTGGGTATCAAGACCCAAAAGCCTTCGAGATTGGACAAGAAAAACCCAACTTGTTGGCGTACCCTGTCTGTGAAGCATGTGTCTTGTCAAAATTAGATCTGGAATATTGGGTGAACGAAACTAAGACGTATGCTGTATCTGAAATGAAGTTATCTAAGCCACCTTTGCCATCTATAGCATGTTTTTGCGGAAGATATATGCCCACTATGTTTGGTCAAATGGATTCCACCATTGAACCGATCACAAAAACCCACCCAAAATTGGCTTCTGTTTCAAGGTGTTGGTGGTTTCACCTTGATGTGCTACAGCCAACAGAAGTACAACATGGAAGCATGTCGGAGGGGTGATTCATGAACCGTTAGATAGATGCTTGGCTGAGTGCTGGAAGGTCCCCCCACATCATTTTGTGCATTGTGAGAGAGACATAGTATTTCAGAAAACAAATATAGTACCTGTCAAGGGAAAATTGGGTGTACCACTAACAGTGTACCCTGACATTTATTGTCTTCTCTAGGGATTGTTGGTGATTAAAACCCATAAATACCCACTATATAGGGCTTATATAGGGATTTCCTATAGGGTACGTTGGTAGCGGTGCATCCAACTATCCCCTGAACCTAGGGAACAGGTATAATAAACATACACTACAACATCGCATATGTATAGACATAGAGAGAGAGAGAGTAGTTTGTCGTGAAGGACAGGCTGATTTGCTAAGGATGAACTTATATCATGTACAGTATTTTCTACAAGGCAGTAACATGGATATTACCAGAGCTTTTCGGTGAAACCCAACATCCCCCTAAGACGACATTTGATACTGATCTACATCTAGATCCTAGACATTCTTGCCATCCCCGAAAAAGAACAGCCGGTTTGAGGCCGCCAAAGTGACGCGTCGTCCAGAACTGCATCGCCATGGACGACCTTAGCAAACAAGGCTGTTGGATAACATGTTGCACCTATCGAGTGGCATTTCAAGGTGTGGGGTGAGAATGTGGAGAGTTCACTCCTTTGCATGCTTTATAGTCCGCAAATCAAAAAGCGAACTATATCAAGGGATGAAATCACCCAACTTATTGTTGAATGCTAGTAAGTGGAACGATCTTCCAAGTAAGGCACACCAAGTACACCGCTGGGGTACAGGGGATAGCGCCTCCGATGCATAGATTGCAACCAAACTTTACAAACCATCAAACTAAATCAATGTAACAGATTGCAGCAACATGTACTGAGGTACACTTTGCCCACAAAAACAACTCACTCCTTGTGCTACGAGGCATGCAGCTAGGTCCATAGAGTCTTTAAACCGACTAGCTAAACGCAGGGTCACAACTGCTGCGATGACTTCAGTGCTAGCGAGCAACGGGCACCATTTATAGACTGGAACATTTTGATGTCTCTGTGATCCCACAAGCGATTTACTACAGTGCTAACTAACAGAAGGCTAGTAGCCCATTCATGCAAGGCCCTTGTAACCATTTCGGGACTGACACTTCTCCATTCGGATGATCATCCGAGTATCGTTCTGCATCCACAGCTCTATCTTTTGCGTGTTTCCAAGCAACATAAATTTGCATAAAGGTCTGCTGTCCTTGTTTTTCTCTGTGCCTTCCTCTTTCAGTTTACACGCTTATCTTCTGTGCCTATTCCTTGGACAAGGTATCAATGCACCAAGCTGGAAAGGAGCTCATCTTCGGAGGATTCACCAAATCCTTCAACTCCACACTGCATTCTCCCCCTCTCCAAAGCCAAGTCACTGGAACGAAGCCTCGCTGAAGCAAGCCTTTGGTCCCTGTTTGTGCGTCGCAAATCTTGAGGGTAGATGTGATGGGTATCATGGTATCATGTTAAATCATACTCGATTAGACGTAAAACCAAAGGGCAGCATCTTCAACAATTCAGGCTAGTTTCACCTCCCTTCACCCAATCACTTGACCAAATACCATGATGTTTCACTGTTTCACTGCTCCATCTAGCAAATTGCCCTCTGGAACTTTCTCCCCTCACATTTTCCACACTCTTCTCAGTTTTAGTGACTACCCTCCGGCAATCCAGCATCATAATGGAACAGCCAAGAAAAGGATGTGCTCCCAGAAAAATTGAAACATGGGGATTTCCCTGCTGCCGATTTTGGTTTTCCTGGAAGGTGACAATGATACCATCAGTGCTCACCTTGCAGAGTGGAGCTCTCCAAACGACCTCCGCGGAGCTTTTTCCTCGGAGATGATTAAACCAAACATGATTTCCGGCGTCCGGAAAAACAATGACATGCAGCAAAAACAGATGGCACGACTTAACACTTGATGTGCACCCTGAGACTGTAGGGAATGGTCATTCAATGACCATAGGGTCTGATTCTTGGTGAGTGAAGCTACTGACATCTTTGAGACTTGAAGATTCTTTGCTCCACATGCATGCGTAAACATATGAACACATTGTTTAGCAAAAACTTTGTGCACCTCCGAAACTGAATGAATCTCATATGAATCTCTCATCAAATCCAAATGCATCTGTCTATGAACGGCAGTTTTGCTGCCAGCAGGAATATCCTTAAAAAACCAGACCACTGCTCACCAGCGACCAAACTATCAACTCACTATTATATATACAATCATATTATGAGTGAATTATGGTGAAACGAGATACAAAGAATGCCAAGTGATCTCAGTCTTGTGGTCACCAAATGGGGATTACTTGATAGAAGTTGACAATGCAAGCCATCTGACAACTGTTCAGCAGCCCAGTTCACCAAGCGCCCCAGCTTCTCCGTTCCCACAAAAGGGCAAGGCGATATGGACACCGCCGGAAGCCCTGGAGAAGCTAGTGGAAGCGCTCACCGCAGTTGCTGGAGAATTTTGATGCCCCAGTGAAATTGGAGCTGATCGCTGCCCCAGGTGTGTCTTTCTAAGACATAGATGCAAGAAACTGAAATGGCTGCTCTTCCATGGCCGCATCAGAAACTCCATCGAACAGCCATTTAATACTAACAATCCATTTTTGCTGTGTATTTTTCCATCCTTTGTCCTCTGCTTCTTTGATCACCCCCAAGGTCTTATGAGGCAGTGAGGATTCACCCCTACACCAGCAATCACCCCACCCTACGACAAGTACAGCGCCTTCTTTTAGCAATGCTGTGATGACCTTGGTTGGGTACTTCATTGAGATTCGTCGAGACTCTTCAAACTCTTCCCTTGACTGGACATTTGTGCACCGTTTACCAGGTCCAAGTCCCAAATTGGGGGCATCCTGAATCATTTCTTCAACCTTCCATGTAAATCGTGCACCATTTCCAAATGGGAAACAACGAGGAAATAGAATAATTTTGGGAGGATTTACCATGATTGTTGCAAGGGTCATTGAGGTCCAAGGATGTTTCACCCCATTTTCTTTCAACTTCAAGGGTTCAACGGGGTTCATGTTACATTTTTTTTCCTGGGGATGTTTGAAACAAGATCAAAAGAATAGACCGCAAGAATCCAAGGGACGTGTTTGTTCAACGTCGTCACTGACAATCGGGTCCTTAGGTGACATTTTGGTCGTGGCCTGCGAGATAACAACTTGCTTGCCAAAGTTGGTCAAACTTTCCTGGAACAAAACAGTTGTCAACGTCTTTTAGATTGCCATGCTTCAAAGGAGTTGTAGCTGCCATGGCAACAGAATGCAGTCATCATTTGACCCAAGTCCGGTGCTTACATCCGGAAAAGGTTGGTGAAGTATGTATCTACCCTAAGTGGGTCCACAATATTTTGCAAAACCTCAAAATCAAAGTTCAGGAGACTGAAGATCTGGATTTTGTCTAATGGTACTGCATACGTCCACAAAAAATTCACAACAGAGCTGTAGCAACTCCCCACCGTCGTTCCAAGTGAAGGAATCTCAATTCCAGAAGAATACAACCTTGAAACTCTGTCAACCTTCGCCCCACAGCCCGAAGCAACACTCTTCTTATTGCGAGGCTCTTCGCGAAGCCTTCCCGAAGCCTATCGCTGAGATCCAGGGGAGCCTGGCTGGCTATGGCAGTAAGTCTGTGCGGGTATCGAAGAAAGATTTCACAATTCAAACACATTGGAAAGAGTCCTTGGTTGGAATAGTATTAGGCCCAGTTAAAAGAGCCAGGGGTTGATCAAATTAAGGGTAATTCTTACTGAGAAGGATAATGTTGGTCAGAACCCTCGTCTTCCAGGCAAATAACTCCTGATGTGACCAGTTTCGGTCTTTGGGGTCCTGGAGTTGCCTTGAAATGATCGTAACAAAGAGTTTCATCTTCCAGTGGGTGGGATAACCCGAGATACTCCAATTTTTCTAGTCGTTAACGAGCCAGAGCTCCTTTCATCCACTTTTCGTTTCATACACTCAGATCAATCCTCCTAAACTGACAGCATCTTCGGTATCCCCTCCCAATGGCAGTGAAGCCACCTCAGAACTTCCTTTGGATACGCCATACCTCGCTTCACGGAAGATCTCAACAAACATCTCCAAAGGAATGCTTCACTTTTGATGTTCTCTTTACATCACTTTGCACCCACATAAACAAACCGAGATCCTGGAGAATTGGTATCTAAGACACGTCTTACAATCACTGAACATTTCCAAAGTGTTGGAAAAGTGTCCGGATGGAACAGTGTGTGGAAATTTCGCATTTACATGTTTTGTTGCAAGCCTATCACTCAGAGTGTGACCAGGGCACCATCGGAGGGGATGAAGGCAATCGGAGTTACAGGACTTCTTGCCATGTCATTTGTCGGAATACCGGTAGCTACCCATTGATTGGCTAAGGATTCGAGAGGACTCTAAATTTGCTCTGCCCATAGCTCCCCAAAACATCGCTCATTGGCCAAATCGGGATTGCTAGGTTCTGAAAGGGCCCTTCTAAATACACCAACACACTCAACTTTTCATTTTCAGGAATTGTTGTACATTCGTCCTGCTGGATTTTTATCCAACATTGCCCGAGCTGTCATGCCAACAAAAGAAACCATACACTGCATCTGTATGCCCGAGTCATCAATCAGATTATATATATATAATTCCCCACATCACCACCTTTTTAAGTAAGGATGCACATGTAACAACTTGTTTTCCAAACCAGAACCAAAATCACAACAACCACCGCCACCATTGAGGGCTAGTGGAATGTTTGTTGCAGCCAGGGAACTCCTTGGCATGTTGATGTCCAAAAGACCCCGCACCATGGACCACAGCAAGACTCAAGCCTGGTAAGGCTTGGCATGGTGATACTGAATATTTCAAAGGGGACTTGAAGGGGGAGTACTATAGGATTCAAGCAGATTTAGATGTTGAAAGAACAACATAACTTCTCATTAATTCAGGGTTTTGTTGGAAGTAGATGACGAATATGTTATATATAAAGAGACTTTCCGAAGCTCCCGAGCATTCCCCCGACCCACTAAATGTATTAAAATGGTACCTATTCTATGCGTTGCAGCAACCCATCAATGTATCAAAAAACGTTGGTGAATATACACTGTTGATTGTCACCGCAATCTCACATATTCACAATATTCAATAGTCATATGCATAGAAACATAGATGTTTCAGAAATACCTTACATGATGAAACAAATAGTCTCCATTGTGGTGAGCTCAACTTGTTGTTTGCCGAACTATCCCCCGAGAGAAAAAAGTATCAAAAGTCAAAAGGGTTACACAACATAACATAACATTACAAACATAACATAACAAAGCATGGCTTATGCAGCGTTTCCGAAAGATCTTCGCGTACTCTCATTCGGCCGTGGCTCAAAAGCTTCTGTAGCAAATGGACCACAGATTTTGCTATGTCACCCTTGTGAGGATCAATCAAGTTGAGCCATAACCATTTGGAGACCTCAACTCACCCGCGTCTGCATGGCACTCAAATTACCACCCAAGTGCCTTCAGCAGGCAAAGCTGATATCTGAGAAGAGATAGCTGACAAAGCTCCAACATTCAAGGTCTCAAATTCGGCCTGGCAGGTGCCAAAGGTACCATACGAAACCGGCAATGCAGCTTGCTTGCGAGGTGTCCAATTTACCACCGTGTTTGATCCTTCAGGCATTTCGGCACTTTAAGAGGTATAACCCAGGTGGTGGTTAGTGGTGTCAAGCTGTTTCATACATATGTTTCTTCACGTGGGAGACCTACTCCAAACGGGGGTGCAAGTTGTATTTAAAACCATCACCTGGATACTCATCTGTTGCTCACATCACCCTGGAAAGAAATGATTGCAACGGATGATAGACTTGAAAGGAGAGACACCATCTTTCCTTGTTGGGGGAGTTGTTCATGCCTGCAGAACCCTACGAAGTATTTTGCTAAACATGTTTTCGACACAATCCAAATTCGGGACTCCTAATGCAAAATTTTGGATCATTTTGGGATGACCAACCAATTCGTTGTTGTGAAGACCTCTTTTTTCAAATACTTAGCGCTCCGGTGACCATCATTTTTGGTGCCTTGCGTGTGCATGCAGAGCCTCCAATCTTCACCACTACATCGGCCTCGGGAACACATCTTCAAGCCGAGCTGAAGGAAAGCATGCTTGATGGGTTTTGATGGTCTGAAAGCACCACCTTGTTGCCGAGTTATTCCAGTTACTACTGTATTTACTTGCACTCACTTAATCAACGTCATGTTGACTCTATCTGAAAACTTGTGTCACTTCAGCATCCTTCTTCAATCCATTTAGGCTCCCGACCCATGCTTTTCCATTGGCTCGTGTCACGGAACCAGCAGGTGCAATGGCACCACTGGCACACAGCAAACGAATGGGGGAGAGAAGCCATGCATCTGAAGGCGACAAATGTCACAGGGGGCTGAATAGTTTTTTACGAAGACCACCGCCTTTCTGAAAACTAGGAAGACCTCAGCTTACTTTTCCAAAGCTAGCAATACAACGAAACATGTTTATAGATTGTTGTAGTATGTTCCCTTGATCTTGCAATCTGGCATAATCTGGCGACCAGAATTCTCAATATAATCACACCAGCTAAAACAATCAGGTATCCCAATGTGGGTCAACACACTCAACATCAACTTCCGGTGAAATGACCCCAACGGAGTTGTCGCCAAAGTCCTCACCTTGGAATCGGGAAGCAATCCAAAAGCCCGCCTGGAGTCAGTTGAGATTCCACATTGGATATCTTGGATTCACAACAAACACATTGCCGCAGGATTGTCTGGGTGCTTCTGATGATGATGATGATGATGATGATGATGAAAATGATGATTATAATGTTGATCTTGACGATGGCGATTAATGGCCTGTGCACCTCTCTGACATCTCGTTTGTGCAAACTAATCATCCCACTGAAAGTGAACTCACGTCCTCTGTTCCTAAACTTTTTGACCAGTGAATTCCAGTAGATGCATAGACATCATAAAGAGGAGATAAAGTAGACACTAGACACCATCGTTTACAATGAACCTACTCACATTGATATAGTCTATACATACATATTACAAATGTAAGATAGTGGATAGATGCGATTCAAGCAATGCTTATACACATGTATATATATATACGATATATGTATACTCACTTTACTTCTATCATATATACAAGTGAGGTGTCATGCGTGTCTTAGCAACACATCCAGTTGATATCCACAGTAGATACCATGAGACAAGAACATGCGGAAGACATCACTTCTCCTAACTGCCCCTGATTGTGGGTAAACCTTCAGCAATGTGAATCATAAACGAATCAAGCACTGTTCTGTCTTTTAGCCATCCGCAAGAAGCCTTTCCTTTTTTGTTGGAAAAGCAAATCAACCCATCTAGGATCCAAACCCATGGCTCTTCACCACAAAAAATCAGGCGCCTCAACAGCCGCTGGCAAATAGTTTTACTGGTTCACTCCTTTAGAAATTAATCCAAAGGCTGGTTGATGAGCTTAGTGTACAACCGGAATGATGGATGTCTTTTCTGTTGGGGATGAACTTTTCGTGTTGAGTAGAGTAGGGGGATGTAATCTTAATCCCACAGCACAAAACGCGGCTCAGGAATGACAAGGTGATCAATAAAAACTGGGCAAACCGTTGGTAGACGTTTCCTCCAAACTTCAGCATCCCCTCTTTCTGGCGGGGTTGGCAGGGAGATTCTTGCAAATCACCTGATTCTGATGTTTTTCAAGCATCCATAGTGGTCAGATCTCACAACAATCGCCAGCCTCAGAACGCCTCAAAATTGTGATCAGCTCAAGTGCCTCTTCAAAAAGCCAGCCGAAAAGACAACTTGAGCCGAGACAACAACAAGTTCGATGTACCGAGTATTTGAGAGTTGTGGAACCTCGCGTGAAAAAAGTGGAGTTCAAAATACTTCCTAGAAACTCCACCACACGGGGGGTATTATATTGACCCTTTACCATACTACTACCATCTACTACTGCTACAACTACTTCCTCCACCACCACCACCACCACCACCACCACCACCAGCACCACGGGGCGGATGGGGCGAGGAGGGGGCTTGTGCGTCCTGTGTCATATATGTATTTATCTAAATATATATACACATGCATTCAGTAAGTATTCTTAAGTCACAGGAGGCATTTTGACATTGGAATAGACTCTCCAATGCAAATCCATCAAATAAATGGCCATCTCTAAAACTGTCAATCGGAGATCGCGAACTCACAAAGAAACTCGCCGCCCTTTTTTTCCTAGGCTCTTGCCGGCGGAAAACTCCAATTGGAGATCTTTCGAGTTCTGGATCGCAGAGAGTGATTGATTTTGCACCATGGTGAAGTTAGACATCAATGGTACCTGGTACATTTCTTGGATTTGCTTCTTCCATGGTTGGAAAGAAGGATGTTTCCTCAAAATGGTGATGATCTTAGGTCAAATTTGGAGAAATGCTTTTTTGAGAGACTTGTTGTTCTCTACCCTTTCAATGGCAACACGGGGCAACGGGCTCCGGCTCAAATAGAAAGTTCAACGCCGTTTCAGCGTTGTTCCTGGCTGGTCTCAAGCACATCTTATTTGCCATAATGTCAGGTCATGCTGCGAGTCATGCTATCCTATAATATCCATTACAGCATACTTCCAGTATGCTACCTGATGCCACCTGAAGTTAAGGTTCTGGAAGACTAGGGGCGGGATCTGCTATGGTGGCTACCTTTTGTTCAGCCAAATCTGCTCATATTCCGCACACTCTCACCTCTTCCTGTTCTATTGGTCCCTCAATTTGCAAGTCTGAATGCTACATGCAGAAGAAAACCGTCGCATGCAAATCATACTTAGAACATTCAAACCCAGCAGGTGTCGTGCCTTCCTTGCATGTTTCCACTACTTTACTTACTGGGTTCTTGTGACTCAAGGGAGTCCAGGTAAACCAATTGAAACCAATTGAAACTGTATGATAGATTCCCTTATTGAACAGCCTTTTTGGGGTTGCTTGTCGAATTAGGCGTATAGTGACCGTCTAAATGAAACTTCAACCCTTTCGAATGATACTTGGTGAATGGCCAACGTGGGAATGACTATAATAGCAAATTTTGGAAAATGCAAACAATTCGAAACCCAAGCAAAACAACCATGCATCTTTCAAATCATTTGTTGTAGAGTAGTTGATTCTATGAGGACAATGCCACAAAGCTACATTTCCATCTCTGACTCCAACCCAAAGGAAGAGCAGTGAAACCACACAACTTATATATTATATATATAATATGGGCTTCTCAATGATACCATTTTCATCTCTTTTCGCATCTTCCAATCGTTGTTTCCATTTTGGGTTCGCAATGACATCTTCATGGTACCTCCAGCCTTCAAAGCCTCTATTGAGGTATTCCGTCGGCACCCCTCCCCGTTTGCAGGTGCATGATCCTTGTTTTGGGGCTTGGCCACGCAATGCCTGCAGAAACAAATGTGGACTGGCAGCTTGAAGTACATGTATTTTGCTTGAGAATAGCCACGATGGTATGGCTGTTTGAGATTTGTCTTACGAGTACCTACAATTCAGTTGTTCTTTGATGACCACGTGGTAACCCTTCCTCAAACATCCTTGAACCAATTGCCCAGTGCAGCGGAGATCAGGCCCATTTGAATATCACTGTTCCATACTGCTCCTACAAGTAGAACTCAGCAGTCAACAGCTCTAAGATCATTTCTTGCTCAATCCCAAACAGGTTTGCAGTTCAACAGGCTATTCCAAGTCCCCGAAAAGAGGCCACCCCCGCAAAATGACTGGTCTTCTAACCCCAAACCTGCATTCTTAAAGTCTTTTTTTCGTTGCTTGCCCCGCCTCATGAGCAGCACTACTACCAGCTCTGACGATGTAGACCGCCTCATGTCAACGTGAGTTCGAGCCACGAAACACAAGTCAACCAGGGAGGTTGGGAATCCCATCCTTTCCTGGTTTGGCAACAGGAATTTTCATTTTTTTAATGGTTGATTTATCTTGGTTTCAAAAAAATCATGGTACCAGTTATCAGGGTAGATTTCATCCACTGTAGAAACATATAGAAACCAAGCAAGCAACTTCTCTTTTTGGTGGCTCAGGTCAGGAAGTATAGAATATGCTCTTGGACCCAAAGGCCTGATTATTTTAGGTGAGGGTTGGGGAGGATGAAAAAATATTGGGTGTGTTTGGTGTGGTTTGAATATTTCTTCAATCCCTTTTAAAAACACATTGCTTCGAAGACCAAACAATGGTCAATGGTCCAAAATCTCCTTGTTCCTTTGATACTTCAATTCTGAGCTTTCTTTCACTAACCCAGGCTTTTTTGAAGGGAGAGAACTTGCCATTGCTGTTGAACTTTGCCATTGTTATTCCAGTTCCCCTCAAACCCACAAAGGATCCTACCTGAACACTGGGTACTCCTCGTAGGACATCAGCCGCACTTTCCAGCTTGGCCTCTCAAGTTGGGAAGTTGTTAAGGGAAATGGTGCCCTTTTGGATTGCTAGCAAGTTCAATCTATCAACTTGGCTATGGGGTATGGACATCCGCACCACCAAGCCACAGTGCAACTGGAAGGGATGCAACAAAGGTTGCTAGTGTAATCCAAATTTTTGGTATCGTGTAAAGTCAAACATGATTTCAAGAGATCTACGTGCGACAAATATTTCAACTCGTCTCAACATTTTGATGAAATATGCCCCCACAAAGCGGAACATGGAACCATGTCCATTTGCAACGGTGCCCACAAACTCCATGCAGATTTCCGTCTTCTCACTTGTTGAACAACTCTAAAACAAAGACACAAAGCCTTCTGAAATTCTAGGAATCGCCACAAACCACTTGCTGAGCATGGGATCTAGAATGGTCTCAACATCATGCTTTTAACATGCTATTGGAGACGCCAATCATACTCTGACAAGGGTGGTGAGGATTCAAGGAAGGCAACTTGGAAAAGGATAGCTGTGCATTACACCGAATCTCTTCACCCAACGATGAAGTTTCTGGTTTGCGTTGGTGGTTTGGAACTCCACTCCATATGCAATCTGGATCTGTGGGATTCCAGAGCACCAACCCAAACCCCCAATGTAACACAACGAATGATACCTTTCCCTGTTCCCCATCTTTTCGTGCCCGCACCTTTAAACCACCGGTGACATCGTGCGAGGCGGTATTCATGGACACACCTGGCTGTGCGTAGGTGTAATCCTTGTCTTGCATCTAGTAAGTTGAATTGCATTTGAAGCAATGTCGCTACTTGGAAGATCACCCAGTGGCTACTTAACATGCTTGGGTTTGTCAACGCAAAGTCAATTATCAGGGTTTTGCCGCTTCCCGGCTTTGGGGTGCGTGTGTGATGATTTACCATGAGCATGAAGTGGTCGACACCCTGCCTAGTAATTGGGTTTGATCAGCGGCAAGCATGATTTCCTCCCTAAAGACTTACCTGCTGAGGCGGGACGACCCTTTGTGTGGCTTGAGTGGTTGCAGGCAAACCTGTGCCCAAATCACGAAAGTTCAAAGCAAATATAAGGTGAAACATGCAATACAACACAGGGTTTACTCATGCAATTTGAAAGGCACAATGTGTAGAAAGACTCAGCGGTCTTGGATACTGAAAAGTAGTTCAAATTTGAATGAACTCCCAATCCAAATTCAATAAGTACACCCCATCGCAACATTCATTGCCAGTGTTTTTTGCATGTTGGTTGATATCATTCTTATGTACATAAATATACGAGCGGGTGAATCAATAATAATATTGTAAGTACAAAAATATGATGTGTAAATATAAATGTAATACTGTACATGTAAACGTATACAAATGCAACATATGATAATATGATATATGTATATATATATATATATATATTATATGCAAATACGTAAACATGATAACACATGTATAGATTGATGTAAACATACATGTAAATTGGCATATATGCAAATATATGTTCCAATGACTAAAAGTATGTCCAACTTTTCAGCAAACTTATCTTTAGATCCGAAACAACTATAAGACCAAATGCCACCTTTAAAGCGGCACCTCGCAGTTCGAGTTCGCCCTTCTGGTCCAAGAGGATTTCTGGCACCAATTCGGCACCAGGTTCGCTGGGTGGCCTGAGGTTTGCGTGATCCCCGAAGTGACGGCTGGTAGGCTTTCACAGGTTTTCACATGCAAGTGGTGGAGGGGCGTTGAGGAAACAAATTGCCTAGGCAAAATCAAGGGAAAATACAGGATGATACAGAAATTTATGAGTTTGTTTCCAACATTTTTGCTATGAACACGAGAGTGGGCTCTAGGGTGCAGGTACGGTACAGGGTTGCCAGGCAAAGTGGTTGGAAATTGGTATGAGGATACTTGCACAGAATTGGACAGGGTGCATGTTTCCAAACGTTATGAGCTTTCGCAACTTCAACTGGGATGGAGAAATGAAAAGGATCTTTGAATACCCTAAGAGCTCCTTTAATTGCCCCTTTTCAATCCTGAGTAATTGAGTGTCAGCCACTTGGCATTGCCTCCGGCTAAGTTTGACAAACAGAAGCAAAAACACTAGAGCCTCCAAACCAAAAAAACAGGACAACCCCTGAAGATGCAGAGGCTAAGTGAGATGTTGTTAATATAGAAAGAACCTCTACGCCGAACTCCCTCAAAAACAATATCCCGTCAGTCGGGAATGGCACCCTGATCAGCATCTCACACCAGCAACCAAAATTCCCCGAGGAGACGAGGCGCTTGGTAAAAACACCATCCACATCCGTCACAAACCTCACGTGTGAACAACGGAATGGTTGTGGCGAGGTTGTGCTGTCTGACCCGGGGGGATCAGTAAACATTGTGCTTCCTATTCGCTGTTTCTGATGCATTCTTGGATGAGGAAATTCTTTCGGAAACAACGATTCTCAAGTTCCATGCTAGTTTTTGATGTTTTCAGAAGTGTACTTCTTGAATCTTCATGAATCTTCAAAGATCAAGACGTCCAACAATGGTCATCCTGTTGAACATGCCTGCCGAACTCTTTAATTGAAGAAGAAGGTATTTCTCTCAAGACTCCAGAAGCTCTTGAAACAGATTCTTGATTGTTATGGCTCTTTCCCAAACCAAGTCCAGATGTCACTTTCCAGTTGATAACCTCAAGTTTCGCCCCGCCTCAGACAAATCATATTGTACCTAATGCACCCCTCCATTAGAGTATTCAAGTGGACAGTGGACAGCCCATCTAGAAACAATGGCAGGGGGAAACTCCAATGTAACACGCTCCGCCCAGAAAATCGTTGCGCAAACGTCTCTGCCATTTGGGCCTCCCAGCACTGCTGATTTGGCGCCCAGCTCACGACATAGCTCCACCTTTAGTCCATGAAATCTGGAGTCCCATGTGATAAACGAAGGTCATAAAAAATGGAGTTTCATGATCGTGCAATCTTTTAATGATTTCCACAACGCAGGCGGCAGGGAGTTTCTCAAAAATAGTCTATGTAAATGGAGCCCGTCTTTAATCAGGGTATAGAATATCATCTCCGTCAACCAAAACCAAACTAATCATTAAACTTTTTGCTCGCTTGCAAGCAGTACTCTGTTGGATATTCATGAATGGGCTCCCGTGGTGCTCCTGCTGTCTTTTTGTCTTATTCTCTGGATATTCTTGACCTGCAATTGGGCGTGTGAACCCAACTTTGTCAACTTTAAAGGCAGCGTTCATTGGAGGATGTTACATTTGCGTAGCCACGACATGTGAAGATTTCGATTGTAAACTATCGGGGCAATAACGCTGTATGTTGCAATGTTGATGAACTGCAGAGTTGTCTCTTTGAGGGCCAGTCTCTTCCATCCATTCATGTCTAGAAAGGTTCTCATCAATTGATATACAGGCATCTGTTGGGCTGAAGGCATCTACATAAATCCGCAGAAATACCTCAAGGCACCTTTCTGTTAGGCCAGGTATCCAGTTTTGTTAAGCCGTTCGATTCCAACAAAGCAACGGCATTCCATATGTTTAGTAAGCAACTCAAAGGGTATGCATCTTCTTGTTGGTTGTTGTTGATGATGTTGTTGTTGTTGTTGCTGCTGTTGTTGTTGTTGCTGTTGTTGTTGTTGTGGTCGTCGTCAAAACATTAGTCTAATGAAAGGATTCTTCCATCAATGGCTTCAATAGTAACAAGTATAGTATGTACTCTTGTTTGTTGCTATCCATGTCATCGTTGTTGAGACGTCTATCCCTATCTTCAAGCCTTCAACGGAAGCATATTCAAGTCTCCGAGATCCTAATTCATTTTCTTGCCAGTTCCAATGAATGAAGTATACTCCCTAAATCTGCCAGTTTACCTTTGAAACCAGTGGCAATTCCACTTGAAGACTGCCTTCCTCCTTGGGGGCAGCACCATGGCTCACCCAGAATTTCAGAATGGCCTGCCCAGTACCAGGTCTCCGTGCCAAACAAACATCACTACCAAGAATAGCTACACCTTGCCTGGGTATCAAGACCCAAAAGCCTTCGAGATTGGACAAGAAAAATCCAACTTGTTGGCGTACCCTGTCTGTGAAGCATGTGTCTTGTCAAAATTAGATCTGGAATATTGGGTGAACGGAACTAAGACGTATGCTGTATCTGAAATGAAGTTATCTAAGCCACCTTTGCCATCTATAGCATGTTTTTGCGGAAGATATATGCCCACTATGTTTGGTCAAATGGATTCCACCATTGAACCGATCTCGAAAATCCACCCAAAATTGGCTTCTGTTTCAAGGTGTTGGTGGTTTCGCCTTGATGTGCTACAGCCAACAGAAGTACAACATGGAAGCATGTCGGAGGGGTGATTTCATCAACCGTTAGACAGATGCTTGGCTGAGTGCTGGAAGGTCCCCCCACAGCATTCTGTGCGTTGTGAGAGAGATAATATTTCAGAAAACGAATATAACACCTAGTGGAACAGGTATAATAAACATATACTACAACATTACATGCGTATAGACATAGAGAGAGAGAGAGAGAGAGACAAGTCTGTCGTGAAGGACGGGCTGATTCGCTAAGGATGACTATATAGCGTGCATTTTCTACGAGGCATAAACATGGATTCATGGATATTATGACCAGAGCTTTTCGGTGAAACCCAACATCCCCCCAAGACGGCACTTGATAGCGATCTACATCTAGATTTTAGAGATTCCTGCCATCTCCGAAAAAGAACAGCCGGTTTGAGCGCCAAAGTGACGCGTCGTCCAGAACTGCATCACCATGGACGACCTTAGCAAACATGGTTGTTGGATAGCCTTTTGCACCTATCAAATGGCATTTCAAGGTTTGGGGTGAGAATGTGGAGAGTTCACTCCTTTGCATGCTTTATAGTCCGCACATCAACAAGCGAACTACGTCAAGGGGTGAAATGACCCAATTTATTGTTGAATGCTACTAAGTGGAACGATCTTCCAAGTAAGGTACACAAAGTACACCACTGGGGTGCGGGGGATAGCGCCTCAATCGCATAGATTGAGACAAACTTTAAAACCATTGACCTAAATCAAGGCTCAATGTAACATAATGCAACATGTACTGTTGTACACTTTGCCCACAAAAACAACTCACTCCTTGTGCTACGAGGCATGCAGCTAGGTCCGTAAAGTCTTTAAACCGACTAGCCCAACGCACGGTCACAACTGCTGATCATCCGAGTATCGTTATGCAACCACAGCTCTATCTTTTGCATGTTACCAAGCAACGGAAATTTGCATAAAGTTCTGCTGTCCTTCTTTTATTTTTGTCTGTGCCTTCCTCTTTCAATTTACACTCTCATCTTCTGTGTCTATTCCATTGACAAGGTATCAATGCACCAAGGAGTTCATCTTCGGAGGATTCACCAAATCCTTCAACTCCACACTGTATTCTCCCCCTTTCCAAAGCCACGTCACTGGAACGAAGCCTCGCTGAAGCAAGCCTTTGGTCCCTGTTTGTGCATCGCAAATCTTGAGATGTGATGGATATCCGGTGAAAACATATTCGATTAGACGCAAAACGAAGGGCAGCATCACCTCCCACTTCAGCCAATTTCACCCCCTTCATCCAATCACTTGACCAAATACCATGATGTTTCACTGTTTCACCACTCCATCTAGCAAATTGCCCTCTGGAACTTTCTCCCCTCACATTTTCCACACTCTTCTCAGCTTTAGTGACTACCGTCCAACAATCCAGCATCCTAATGGAACAGCCAAGAAAAAGATGTGTTCCCTGAAATAAAACATGGTGATTTCCCTGCTGCCGATCTTGGTTTTCTGGAAGGTGACAATGATACCATTAGTGGTCACCTTGCAGCATGGAGCCCTCCAAACGACCGCCGCGGAGCTTTTTCCTCGGAGATGAGTCAGTGTAGTGTTGAAACCAAACATGATTCCGGTTTCCGCCGGAAAAAAAACAACAACATGCAACAAAAACAAATGGAACGACTTAACACTTGATGTGCACCCTGAGACTGTAGGGAATGGTCATTCAATGACCTTAAGGTCTAACTTTCGGTGAGTCAAGCTACTGACATCTTTGAGACTTGAAGATTCATTGCTCCACTTGCATGCGTAAACATATTGAACACATTGTTTTGCAAAAACTTTGTGCACCTCCGAAACTGAATGAATCTCATATGAATCTCTCATCAAATCCAAATGCATCTGTCTATGAACGGCAGTTTTGCTGCCAGCAGGAGTATCCTTAAAAGACCAGACCACTCCTCACCAGCGACCAAACTATCAACTCACCATTATATATACATTCACATTATGAGTGAATTATGGTGAAACGAGATAGAAAGAATGCCAAGTAATCATCTGTCTTGTGGTCACCAAATGGGGATTACTTGATAGTAGTTGACCATGCTAGCCATCTGACAACTGTTCAGCAGCCCAGTTCAACAAGCGCCCCAGCTTCTCCGTTCCCACAAAAGGGCAAGGCGATATGGACACCGCCGGAAGCCCTGAAGAAGCTGGTGGAGGCGGTCAGCGCAGTTGCTGCAAAATTTTGATGCCCAAGTGAAATTGGAGCTGATCGCTGCCCCAGATGTGTCTTTCTAATACATAGATGCAAGAAACTGAAGTGGCTGCTCTTCCATGGCTGCATCGTAGAAGGGGATTAACTTAGAACCTCCATCGAACAGCCATTTAATACTAACAATCCATTTTTGCTGTGTATTTTTCCATCCTTCGTCCTCCGCTTCTTTGATCACCCCCAAGGTCTTATGAGGCAGTGAGGATTCACCCTTACACCAGCAATCACCCCACCCTGCGACAAGTACAGCGCCTTCTTTCAGCAATGCTGTGGTGACCTTGGTACTTCATTGAGATTCGTCGAGACTCTTCAAACTCTTCCTTTGACTGGACATTTGTGCACTGTTTACCAAGTCCAAGTCCCAAATTGGGGGCGTCCTGAATCCTTTCTTCATAAACAACATCAACCTTTCATGTAAATCGTGCAGGTGACCATTTCCAAATGGGAAACAAAGGCCGGCACAAAAAACGGCTAGATCTTCCAGTTGTTGAAGAAATATGGCCACCGTCCACATGGTAGATGATAGAACTGTGGGTGCACTGGTGCTTGGCGAATGAGTTTCTACTTTACGACCGTCAAGGTAGGCAACGACATCATAATTCAGTGACCTCGCCCACAAATTCATGAGACCTTTCAAGCTCTTAATTGATGGTTGAGCGTATGGTGGGCACCCCAGATTGTGATGGCATGCTAGATACAAAATTTGGGGTGCAAACAAGCAAATGATACAATTCACCAATCTGAAATAGGATCATTTTGGGAGGATTCACCATGTAATCCTAGAAAGCACCACATAATTGCGCAAGGGTCATTGAGGTCCAAGGATGTTTCACCTCATTTTCTTTCAACTTTAAGGGTTCAACGGGGTTCATCTTCCATTTTATTTTGGGATGAAACAAGGGAGATCAAAAGAATAGGCATCAAGAATCCAAGGGACGTGTTTGTTCAACGTCGTCACTGACAATCGCCCCCTTAGGTGACATTTTGGTCTTTGCTGGTACAAAACAGTTGTCAACGGGTTTTGGATTGCCATGCTTCAAAGGAGTTGTATTTCAAGGTATTTCAATGTAATTAGCCCACTCGTGGAAAAACAACATCATTTTCCAGCTGCCATGGCAACAGTATGCAGTCACGATTTGACCCAAGTCCAGTGCTTACATCCCAAAAGAATTGGTGAAGTATGTATCTACCCTATGTGGGTCCACAATACATTGCAAGACCTCAAATTCAAAGTTCAGGAGACTGAAGATCTGGATATTTTCCAATGGTACTTCATATGTCCACAAAAAATCAGAACAGAGCTGTAGCAACTCCCTATGTCATTCTAAATGAATGAATCTCAATTTCAGAAGAATACAAAATACAACCTTGAAACCACAAGCTAACTTATTGATATTGATAGTGATTGCTTTCATTCCGCGATTGGAGGTCACCTAGGCCCTGAACAGGTCACATGCGGATCAACACTCTTCTTTTTGCGAGACTCTTCGCGAAGCCTTCTCGAAGCCTATCGCTGAGATCCAGGGGAGCCTGGCTGGCTATGACAGCAAGTCTGTGCGGGTATCATGTACACTCTTCCAAGAAGAAAGATTTCACGATTCAAACACATCGGAAAGAGTCCTTGGTTGGAATAGTATTAGGCCTAGTTAAAAGAGCCAGGGGTTGATCAGATTAAGGGTAGTTCTTACTGAGAAGGGTAATCTTGGTCAGAACCCTCGTCTTCCATGCGAATATCTTCTGATGTGACCAGTTTGGAGGGCAGTTCGGTCTTTGGGGTCCTGGATTTGGCTTGAAATGATGGCCTGAGTCTGAGTTGTCCTATGCAGTAAATGTGTCTTCAATCTGATGATAACAAAGAGTTTCATCTTCCAGTGGGTGGGATACCCAGGATACTCCAATTTTTCTTGTCGTTAATGAGCCAGAGCTCCTTTAATCCACTTTCCGTTTCATATACTCAGATGGGACAAACCATTCATAAATGGTACCCCTGAAAAGATCCAACAACCCCCGTCCCCCTCCCAATGTCAGTGAAGCCACCTCAGAAGTTCCTTTGGATAGGCCATACCTCGCTTCACGGAAGATCTTAACAAACATCTCCGAAGAAATGCTTCACTTTGGATGATCTGGATGTTCTCTTTATATCACTTTGCACCCACATAAACAAACCGAGATCCTGGAGAATTGGTATTTGAAGAGGTGACACGTCTTACAATGAATCACTGAGATTTTCCAACGTGTTGGAAGAGTGTCCGGATGGAACATGTGGAAAATTTCGCATTTACATGTTTTGTTGCAAGCCTATCACTCCGAGTGTGACCGGGGCACCCTCGAAGGGGATGAAGGCAACCAGAGTTACAGGATTTCCTTCCATGTCATTTATCGGAATACCCTACCTACCTGTTGATTGGCTAAGGATTCGAGAGGACTCTAAATTTGCTCTGTCTATAGCTCCCCAAAACATCGCTCATTGGCCAAATCGGGATTGCTAGGTTCTGAAAGGATCTTTTCAAATACACCAACACACTCAACTTTCATTTTTGCGAATTGTAGTACATTCGCCCTGCTTTTTTTGTCCAACATCGCCTGAGCTGTCATGTCAACAAAAGAAACCCATACACTGCATCTGTATGCTCGAGTCATCACTCTGATTGAATTTTCCTCATTGATGTGTCATTCCCCATGAAGCACCACCTTTTTAAGTAAGGACGCACATCTAACAACATGTCTTCCAAACCAAAACCAAAACCATCACAACCACCACCACCACCATTTAGGGCTAGCGGAATGTTCGTTGCAGCCAGTGAACTCGTTGGAAACATGATGTCCAAAAGACCCTGCACCATGGACCACAGCAAGACTCAAGCCTGGTAAGGCTCGGCATGGTGATACTGAATATTCTTAAGGGGACTTGAAGGGAGATTACAATAGGATTTCAAGCAGATATAGATGTTGAAAGAACAACACAACTTCTCATTAATTCAGGGTTGTGTTGGAAGTAGATGACGCAGATGTTTTATATGAAGAAGCTTTCCGAAGCTCCCAAGCATTCCCACGACCCCAAAAATGAATATGAGTTGCAGCAACCTATCAATGTATCAACAAAAAACATTTGTTGACTATGCTGTGCCCATCACTGCTGATTGTCACCGCAATGTAACATATTCATATTCACAATATTCAATAGTCATATGCATAGAAACATAGATGTTTCAGAAAGACCTTACACGTTGAAACAAATAGTCTCCATTGTGGTGAGCTCAACTTGTTATTTTCCGAACTATCCCCCGAGAGAAAAAAGTATCAAAAGTCAAAAGGGTTGCATAACATAAGATTACACTAGATAGATAGGGTAGATAGGGTAGTGTCTCCAAGGTCTGTCTGACTCGAAAACCCATCAGTCAAAGGTTTCCGAAAGATCTTCGAGTACTCTCATTCGGCCGTGGCGCAAAAAAATCTGTAGCAAATGGACCATAGATTTTGCCATATCACCCTTGTGGGGATCAATCAAGTTGAGCCATACCCATTTGGCAACCTCCCGTCTGCATGGCACACCTCAAATTACCCCCCCGGTGCCTTCAGCAGGCAAAGCTGATAACTGAGAAGAGATAGCTGACAGAGCTCCAACATTCAAGGTCTCAAATTCGGCCTGCCAGGTGCCAAAGGTACGATATGAAACTGGTAATTCTGGTTGTGCAGCTTGCTTGAAGAAATAAGAAACTTTGTTTCATGAGGTCTCCAGTTTAGAAAGAAACGGATCAGGAATCCAACATAAAATACCTACTGTGTTTGATCCTTTAGGGCATTTCGGCACTTTCAGAGCTATAGCCCAGGTGGTGGTTGGTGGTGTCAAGCTGTTTCATACATATGTTTGTTCACATGGGAGACCTACTCCAAACAGGGGTGCAAGTTGTATTTAGAACCATCACGTGGATATTCATCTGTTGCTCACATCACCCTGGAAAGAAATGATTGCAACGGACGATAGACTTGAAAGGAGAGACACCATCTTTCCTTGTTGAGGGAGTTGTTCATGCCTGCAGAACCCTTCGAAGTATTTTTCTAAACGTGTTTTCGAAATTCGGGACTCCTAATGCAACATTTTGGATCATTTCGGGATGACCAACCAATTTGGTGTTGTGAAGACCTCTTTTTGACATACTCAACGCTCCGGTGACAACCATTTTAGGTGCCTTGCGTGTGCATGCAGAGCCTCCAATCTTCACCACTACATCGGCCTCGGGAACACATCAAGCAAAGCTGAAGGAAAGCATGCTTGATGGGTGGTTTGATGGTCTGAAACCACCACCTTGTTGCCGAGTTATTCTAGTTACTGCTGCATTAGCTTGTACTCACTTAAATGATCAACGTAATGTTGATTCCATTTAACCTCTGTCACTTCACTATCCTTCTAGAATTTTGTTAGGATCCCGGCCCATGCTTTTCCATTGGCTCGTGTCGCCGGACCAGCAGGTGCAATGGCACCACTGGCACACAGCAAACGAATGGGAGAGAGAAGCCATGTGAAGGTGACAAAGGTCACAGGGGGCTGAATAGTTTTTTACTAAGACCAAATCTCTGCCTGGGCCAACAGAGTGTACCTCAAAGACAAAGCACTACTTGGCTTGGATTTTTTAAACTAGGAAGACCTTTTCCAAACCTAACTCTACAAAAAAAACATGTTACAGTATGTTCCCTTGATGTTCCCAACTCGCGACCACCAGCTATTACAATCAGGTATCCCAATGTAGGTCAATGCATCCAACATCAACTTCCGGTGAAATGACCCCAACCGACTTGGCGCCAAAATCCTCACCTTGGAATTGGGAAGCAATCCAAAAGCCCGCCTGGAGTCAGTTGAGATTCCACATTGGATGTCTTGGATGCACCACAAACACATTGCCACCAGATTGTCTGGGTGCTTCTGATGATGATGATGATGATGATGATGATGATGATGATGATGATGATGATGATGATATGACGATGATGATGATGATGATGATGATGATGATGATGATGATGATGATGATGATGCTGATGCTGCTGCTGCTGGCTGCTGCTGCTGCTGCTGCTGCTGCTGCTGGTGGTGGTGGTGGTGGTGGTGGTGGTGGTGGTGGTGGTGGTGGTGGTGGTGGTGGTGGAGGTGGTGGTGGTGGTGGTGGTGGTGGTGACGACGACGACGACGACGACGACGACGACGACGACGACGACGACGACGACGACGACGACGACGNATGATGATGATGATGATGATGATGATGATGATATGACGATGATGATGATGATGATGATGATGATGATGATGATGATGATGATGATGATGCTGATGCTGCTGCTGCTGGCTGCTGCTGCTGCTGCTGCTGCTGCTGCTGGTGGTGGTGGTGGTGGTGGTGGTGGTGGTGGTGGTGGTGGTGGTGGTGGTGGTGGTGAAGGTGGTGGTGGTGGTGGTGGTGGTGGTGACGACGACGACGACGACGACGACGACGACGACGACGACGACGACGATGTTGATGTTGATGATGGGGATTGATGGCCCGTGCACCTCTCTGACATCTCGTGTGTGCAAATTAATCATCCCACTGAAAGTTAACTCACGTCCTCTGGTCCTAATCGTTTTTGACCATCCAATTCCAGTAGATGCGTAGATATCATAAAGAGGAGATAGAGTAGACACCATCGTTTAAGGTTTAATGTAATTACTTTGATGTAGTCTACAAATATATATGTATACATATATATATATATACAGCATATTACAAATGTAAGATAGTGGATAGACGCAATTCAAGCAATGTTTATACATATTACTTTTATTACATATAGCTCATATACATATACAAGAGAGGTGTCATGCATGTCTTAGCAACACATCCAGTTGATATCAACAGTAGATACCATGAGACAAGAACACGCCGAAGACATCAAAACTGCCCCTGATTGTGGGTAAACATTTAGCAATATGAACCATATGAATCAAGCACAGCTTTTTGTTACCATCCCCAAGAATCCTTGCCTTTTTCGTTGGAAAAACATATGTTTCAACAAATCTAGGATCCAAACCCATGGCTCTTCACCACAAACATTTCAGGCACCTCAACAGCCGCCGGCAAAGAGTTTTATTGGTAAACTCCTTTGGAAAATGATCCAACAGGCTGGTTGATGAGCTTGGTGTAGAACCCGGATGATGGATGTCTTTCTGTTGGGGATGAACTTTTCGTGTTGAGTATAGTAAGGGATTCATTGTGACTGGGATGTAATCTTAATCTTACAGCACAAAACGCGGCTCAGGAATCGCAGGGTGATCAATGAAATTGGGCAAACCGTTGGTAGATGTTCCTCCAAACTTCAGCATCCCATCTTTCTGGCGAGGTTGGCAGGGAGATTCTTACAAATCACCTGAAGTTTTTCAAGCATCCATGGTGGTCAGACCTCACAAAAATTGCCAGCCTCAGAACGCCGCAAAATTGTGGTCAGCTCAAGTGCCTCTTCAAAAACTCAGCCGAAAAGACAACTTGAGCCGAGACAACAAGAAGTTCGATGTACCGAGTATTTGAGAGTTGTGGAACCTCGCGTGAAAAAAGTGGAGTTCAAAATACTTCAAGGAAACTCCGAGGCTTTTTTAGTGCAACGTGGGAGAATTCCAAGATCATTGACAATTGACATACACTGAAACTAATAAAGCACCAACAGTGTAGACATTCCAAGGAAACTAGTCTTTCATCGCACGACGTACGACGCTATGATGACTTCACATAGTACTATGTTGACACTCCAAGTCTAACCAGGAGATTCTCACAAACAATTTGTTCGATGTGGAAGAAAGGATCCAGTATCCATTTTGTATCGATATGACCTCTACCCAAATGCTTTATGGAAGGACTGTGACTATTTACTTCCAAGTCTCCCTGTGAAATCTATGAATCATGGCACTTTGTCATGGCCCGGCTTGGCTGAGTGGCACTTCGCCGTTTGGCGAAGCCTCTCCCACGAGGTGTGAAACTCAGGTGAAACCGGACACTCCCAAAGAACCGTCAATGGCAGTGGGATTGGCGAATGGTACAGGTGATTTGAATATTGGACAGGGTCTTCGATTCTTACAGGGTTAGTCAGTTATTAACTTTACGATTGCGACCTCAGTCCATCTGCCACCTTGTCACCACATAGGCAGGCCGTGTCCTGACCGGTGGCGCAAACATGATTACATGTAATGACATGTGATGCCAAATAATCGAAAGATAAACAAGCAACATAGCATCCACTCACGACATCATCGTCAAAATGATCACGATCATCATGATCGTGAGAAGAATCATCATAAATATCATAACCGGAATCACCAATCATCATCACCAGAAACAACATTGTCATCGCAATAATAATCACCTTCACAATCATGATCACCACCATCAACATCAACAACATCATCATCACCACCACCACCACCATCATCATCATCATCATCATCACCATGATCTCTATTCGACAATAGACCATCCTGAATGCTTTCTGTATGCCTTTCTCATGGACAAACACGTCGAGGCTACTCGCAATGGAGGCGACTTTGCGACTTTCACCCTTATGTCTATGGAAAACTGATCTGCTCACGTACCTTTAAACCTTTCATGCAAGCAACCATTCTTTACACGACACATTGTGGTTTAGGTGCTCTGTCCCAACAATTTGGTCAAACCCTGGTTGCTGTTGTGGGCCCCCTTGCTAAAGCTTTTTATTGAGCAGCGTCAACAAACCATCAACAGCAATTCTTGTCAAGTTAATTCCAATAAGGAGATATCACAATCCCTAAATTCATGGCTTAGTGCAATCCCCCAAAACAACGACAGTTCGTAAACCAGCCACCACTGCATGCTGTCCCGGCCAAGCTAGTGGGTGCCGTTGGATTCAGGGTTGGAGCACGATGCTGTCGGCCAAGGGCTTGTTCACGACAGACCTTCGACAAACATTGAGATGTGGTCTGGTGTGACGTTTCAGGTGGTTGCTTCAGGTAACTTTTCATAAGGTTTTTAAAGATACCCTATGGAAACATACCATATGAATCCATATGATACATGCTTGGTTCTCTACCCTGGACCCATATGATTTTACAAATGTCAGCAATATACTTTTATGGCGACACTTCTCATGGGTTCCAATGCGGAAGTCTATAGTCATTTTAGGTTGGATGGACAAATTGGCACCAGTCATCCACAATTTGCCTCGAGGTACCTGTACAATATCTAATGGTAATCAAGGAAACTCTGAAACCATATGAAAACATGAACCAATTGCACCGGAATCACCTTTACAAAAACACATTGGTCATTTACTAGGACGTCATTTGGGTTGAAATTGCGTGAGCTTGCTATATTTCCCGCCCCAAAGAAGTAGCCTGGCAGACCAACCTGGACATCAAACAAATCGGCACGACACTTGCGCAACGTGAAACATCTGCCAATGTCGAATTTCTTTGATATGATTCAAACATCTACTTTCTTTTGATGGCAAACCAAAAGGGAAACGAGTAAAATTATAGAATGCGCAGTAGATTGTCTATTCAAAGACATGTATCGTGTATATACTGTATATACTCATAAGTATGTACCCCCACTACAGAGCTCATACTGTACACATCTCATACATGATAATATGTCTTGTACCTCAGAAAATGGCCCAAATAGTTGTTCACAAACTATGATAATCTATGCGTCCCTTTTGTCTGTACGACCCAAAAAACGAGTGCTCGCACCATTTGGCGCCCAGGCTTCAATAATGTTCGTTCGTTTTATTGAAGGATGTAGATAAGACTGTACCCGTTGGACGGATGGCTCAGGTCCGCACTTTCTATGTATACAGTATAGAAAGGACCCATGCAAGCAAAACACTCCCATCTTATACCATCTACTTTACAAGTGTTACATCAAATGGTCCAATAATCGGCCTGCCAACTGATCTGGCAACTGGCAAGAAACCAAACAGGCAACTCTCTAAAATCATCTCAAATGTTGCTGGAAAGCAAGACTTTCCCGGGGCCAATCTTTACCAGGGGGCAACCTCGTTGTAATCAAATGGACATCGATTGCCACCGGTCACATCATGCTCAGCATATCCATATTCAACCCACTGACCACTAAGCCCTTTGGCAGTCCACCTCCATGGCAGTACTGTTGGAGTCTGCGTAGGTGCTACCGAAGACATTGGCTGGATGTTTCCCAGGGATGTAGCCCGTGTAGCCTGTCAAGTCCAAACAGGAATGATTTATCGAAACGATCCCGATATCCTGTCCGGCTACTAGGTCTTCTGTTATTTCAAGCGGCCAGTCGCTTGTTTTTTCGTCGTTTCATGTTTCACCTATCTGACATTTTGCAACCCAAAGGTCCTAGCTTGCACGACGGCATTTTTTTTTTCAATCTCACTTTACAACGTTGTGATGGACCCCAGTCGTCTGAGGAAGACTTGGAAATAAATACAGTCAAACAAATGGCGGATTTGATCAGGGGAGTTTGTTGCATCAATTAGCAAGCATGGTATGTTGGAATATCATTGATCTCCTTGGCGACTCATTTCACACACTTCTAGGGGTTATTAACAAACTACTTAGAACACACCTGCAAACCTGACACCTGCTTCCAAGAAGCTTTCTATCACAGTCCTGGTGATATATAGTATGTATGAACAAGACTCCACTGGAAAATAGTTGTCTTAGACCCTAAATGTGACTGAAGACCATGCTCACCAAATTGGATCATCTCCCAAGTAAGGAAACAACATACATGAACCATCATGACTCCAGTTTCCCCCACCTTGAAATTCAATGTCCCACCAGCATCCCCCACTTTGTAATGTTGCATGTGTTCTATGATTCCATAAAAGAAATTCTGTGGGTGGAGGATTCTAAGGAATGGAAATTGTTTATACCTGAAAAGTTTGGACTTGGACCCGTAAACATTGGTCCAACAAGTTCCTGCAAAGCGACATCATCAGTTTGGGGCTTCCAGAATTGAATAAACTTTCTAAATTGAAACCACCAAAGCTGGCAAGGAAACAAATATAGATCTCTAGTAGATCAACCTTTGACTGTCTTGTGAGATTGTCGTTTTTGTATGTTTTTGTGCACTCAACCCTGTTCTCTTTCGGGATTTGATGTCTAATCTTTGAGACATTCGAGTGCGGTAGGACGCGTCCTAGCCGTCCAAATCTGTCTCAAATGGGAAACATTTACATGAACACAACCCTTGGATTGAAAGATATTGTACTGAGCCGGAAATGTCCACCCTTGTGGAACGTGTAAGTGCATGTAAAGATACATTTTTGAACTAAAAGCATCGACAAATGTCTCGTCCTCTGGTCCCAACAGCCGAATTCCAGTCCCACAAAACACATGTTGTCTATTTAAAGTTGAAACATGCCTTCTGGGAGCAGATGTGCATACATCAATTACATAATGACATGTTCAACCCTCATATATGTATATCTACATATATGCATATAAAGTCAGTTATGCTTCAACATTCTCACGTGAAACTGAAGCTGTCGTTCGATTGTCGCCGATATTGGTGAATGACCGCAAACCACATCGCTCCAGTTCCGAATCCACCGGTGTCACACCTGGTATGCCAGCCCCACGACGCTTCAGTAGCAGGCCATAGGGATTGGTCCTTCTTGCAAAGTCATTGTGCTCCTGGACAATGGAGTGATAGCAGTCAGTGTATCCAGCTTGGGCCCAAATCAATAGTTTCTTCTGGGGATCACCTGAGGTTCCCTTGGTTTGGTTGTGCACTCGCATTGAAGGATACAAGGATACAGGATAAGTGATGAGTGGGATGCACTCAAGCCCTCAAAGAAAGCCCCTATTCTGCCAAGTGTGCCCACTTAGGTGGTGATGGAACACTTTAATCTACCACCGACTGCCCAATGACAATCCACTTGTAAATGGTCGATTTTTCCAAGCTGGCTAACTTTCTTCGGGGAAATCCCCCCCCAAAAAAATCCTCGGCGGAATGCACTAGGGGGAAGCCATATGGCACAACTCCTCAAAAGGTGCAAAAAACTGGTCAAGAGATTTGGGTGATTTACTCGAAATTCAAAACCAAATTTCATTTTGGACGGATTTTCTCGCCCAAATCATCCTAAATTAACCACCATTCCCTGAGCTCAGCACTTCACCTTCAGCACACCCCAATGGCTTGAAAGCCAACCTCGGGGATGCCACGGCGACTGCAGGCCATCAAGGACAAGCTGTTGCTACGCGTATGGGAGGCACCCAAGATGTTCTCGGACGCCTGGCGTGGAGATTTCTTGAAGTGAGTGCCCGCGCAGCACCACAGAATTTTCGGGTGGATGCCCTCCACAAAAAGTATACCAAAAACGTAAAAACTACAAACAATACATACATAGTCTGTTTTGGTGAAGTATATCTACAACAAATCATCTGCACCTGAAGTTCTAGGTCATTTTTCCGCAAGATTGGATCTACAGGAAACCACCAGCATGTAAAGATTGCAAAGTGTCTGGCGAAGTTGATACCTTTGCTCAGTATGGGTGAGAAGGTATAGCTGGACCAGCAAAACACACATGTATGACAGCAGGATTATTGGAAGCAATCTTGGTGCTGCAATATGTTCTTTTGAGTGGTCTAGTTGGGAACCATGCTGGCCTATTTGTGAATCCTATTTGAGGGTTTCAAACTGTTCGAGAGGTTACTGTAACGCTTTTGGATATTGGACAGAAGATGATGATGCGGAGAACGCATTTTTGCTTTCTCCCATGGCAAAATTGGGTATCCTGTGCTGAGTTTCAAAGGTGGAGATGGAATCATCAAAGGATCACTTTTCTTGAACCACCCAGAATGGAGACTTGGGTATTTCAGCGATTTTGTTCTATTTCTACCAAGACTCCACATGCGCTACACTGGACCAACCTGGCACCCTCACAATGAGAGGGTGAGCCACAGCTACTGTACACTGTAAACCAATCTTCATGGCTGTTCAACCCGCCCTGTTCCATGCACTTGGCTAGAAATTGCCTGGTTTGACCTTGATGAGGTCTTGTCAAAATCCTCTGTAATATGATATTTCTCAGTATTGGAGAGGAGTTGGTTGAACAGCCATGATATTTGGGTATGGCAAAATCATCATCACCTGCATCTGAAATTAGGTCACTCTGGGTGTACCAAATCTGGTGGATGTGAGGTGCTTATCCTTTCACCCAGAATGTTCAACTGCTGATCTATCAATCATCCCTAGAGGCCCTAGAGTCAAGCCCTTATTAATCAGGAGTCTACAAAGCTTTGATGATCCGAGAGGCTGCCAAAGTTTGGGCCAACATCCTTTCATTTTCAAGAAACCCACATCCTGCATCCTAGATTTTGTCCTTGAAGCCTGGACACTTACAGAACTCACAGTACATGATGTCGAATCAAATCCAGCCAACCCTTCCAGCAGTTTGGCGATCCAGTTTGCACCCTTTTTTCGAGGGCATCAAAGGTCACTTTGGACAAGCAAACTCTTGGCGGTCTGGTCGTGGGAGTTGTCAATTTTGCACAGCTTTCAGCCAAATTTCTTTTCAGCCAAAATGCATTCCACATTTGATTCGTACACTTATGTGAGGCGACATATCATAGACGTCAACGATCGTTAATCCTTGAACACTGGGTCACTGGTAACAGAACCTTGTTTCATCTTGTCGCATTCCTCAAGATACTGGCTGTTTATCTTCTTATGATGCCAATAGACCTCCTACAGATTCATACACTACTACTATTATCATCACCATCTGCTTATTATCATTATTATCATCATACTTTTATCTTTATTCTGAATAACAGTACACTATTCATCATACAGTACTAATTTCCGTTATTATCATCATAATTGTGACATACTTATCCCATCTTATCCCCAGCAAATTGCTGCATTGCTTACCATTTTGGCATACCGTCAAACTCCCAGCACCACCACAAGCTCCACATGGCCTTCCATAACCGCATCAGACCCCGATGATCGTCAAGCAAGCGTCACCGCCGCCGTTAAAGTTCACTGCAACAAACTTGTCCTTTTGAAAAATAAGTCTCGAGGTGAACGTAATCATTCTAAGGTGCCAATAGGTGCGATTGTTTGGTTGGCTTTGTCGGTTTGTTTCACAGACATTGGGGGGAATCCATCTTGCAGGGGTGATCTTGCCTAACTTGCTTACTAGTGTTGAACTTCTGTCGACCTCAACACATCTATCCTACCTGGAGTGAAAACATATTACCAGGAACCCAGAGCTCGTCTCTAGCAGACTTACCCTTTTTAGGGTTCAGACCCAGAGCCAAATGAGAACTAGTAACTAGAGCCTATAATTTGAAGTACTCTTGGAACCTACGAGCAAGTACTGACCTGTTTGAAAGTGGATCGATTTCGGTATTCCAACGTGCAAAACCATAGGCCACGTGCCTTAAGGTGGTATGACAACTTGACGCATCTGAATGGTCAAACACTCATTGTTCAAACATGATGGCTGAACTCTAAGCGAGCACCACTTTGGCTTAGTTACTTCCAATATTTTCCGAAGCTTTTGCTCTTTATAAAGTATGTAGAATATATTTTTACTTGGTTCCATAGCAAAAAAGAATCATATGGACTCATAATCCCAAGGTTTGGGATGCCATCCAAGGTGACGCTCGATGACCCCTTGTTTTCGCGAGAGGCCGACGGATGCCTAGGGGATGGAAGAAAACGCACGGCTACGCCTGGCATCTTAAAGTTTGGATTTCGTACCGTTGGGTGCAACAGTGAAAGTCTTAAAAGATGGATCAGCGGGATAAATGATGGAGAAGTAAGAAGTCATGTTCAAATCAACTTATTTTCATCAACATGAGTTACATGGAAGACCCTGACATCAAGGTAATGTCATAGATCATTTACCTTTTGGGGTGACGTCGAATTATGAATTGAGTAGCAATAGTTCATCAATCCCAATTGTTGCAAGTTAGCATGTTCCTTGAAGCTTATTCAGCACTGTTCGGATAAACAAGCTAGTCACAATAGTCATCCAGAAGACATAATGTGAACATGTCTTTGAATTCAACTAAAGGGGCTCGTTTGAATGAAGCAACGTGTCTTATCTTTCACCATGCTGAATCTCAACCCTGATGGTGGACGATATGCCCCACCGCCCAACTATGTACACCAGCTGAAAGAAGCTTAATATGATCTTGTTAGTCACCACTACAGTGCTGCTACCCCTCAAAATTGTTGAAGATCTATTACATCCAAAGAGGTTTCCATGCGGGTTAAACCAAGGGAAATGAGTGATGTATGCCACGGTATGCCACTGTATAGTTCTGTAACTCTACCAGATGAGTGATGTATGTCTAAAGACGTTTGCTCAACTGCATCCAAATATTCAGTGCGGCGAAGGGTCCAACAACAGCCCAAGATGTGGGAGGCAAGCATTGGTGAGACTACTTCCAAAATGATTTTACCACAAAACTGCAGTCACAGCCGCAGAAAACAGCAGAACTAAATATAGTGACATCATAGTGCTGCTTCTGTGAAACTATGAGCAGAATCTGGTCAAAGCATGTCAAACCCTTCAATTTCAACTGTGGACTGTGTACAATTCCCAAAGTACAAGGATTTCGATGTGAAGGTAACTCTCCATCAACGGTGCACCCATTTCGGTCACTCCGCACCCAAACGAAACGTTGAAACGCCGTGCGAAACGCAGACCAAAAAGCAGACCAAGCTTTAAAGGGTGTCCAACTGGAAGGGAACTGACAACTTCCAGTCATTCCTAAACTCAGTTCATGCTTAAATAAGGCTTTCAATGATCCCACATGGTGAAGTCCATACTGACAGGTTGTTTTATACCATCCTTCCTTTGAAGACAACTGTAATCAGGATTCTTCACACTGTATTTCACCAACCTGGAAAACCATGAAGTGATCACCCCTGGTGTGGGATCCTGAGATCCTCATTGTGAAAATTGTATGACCCTGGAGTATCATGTAGTAACATTCCTATGATTTCAAAGCACCAAGCCATGCTGCCAGCCTCTCAAACATAATTTTTGCAAGAAAATCCAAGAAACAATTTTTGCAAGCTTCCTTCTGTGTGAACATGTGTGAACTATTCCTATCCCTAGACATCCAACATGCTTGAGCCATGTTGCGTGGAGAAGGTGTGTTTGGGTTCAGCAGGTATGTTGAATGATCCTGGGTGTCATGTGTATCACTCAGACCGAATCTCTGAGGGTCTCATACACCAACAAACTGGAGGACCTGCAATTGCTGCTGGTGAGGCCAGCATGTGATCCTAGTTAAGACAGACAAGCAAACAACACATGCAAGCAGACCACGTAGATATGAACATAGACGCTCATGGTCATGACTTTGTTTTTGTAAGTACACATAGAAGTGCACATGATGTATACACATATGCTCGGATACACATCTGCTCATGTATATGTACAGTAAACAAATGTGTGTACATACGATGTACACATCTCAATAAATAGACATAGTACAAAGTCATATAAACACGCACACAGAAAAAACACACAAATGCCTCCAATACCTGACACAACCATACTGTGACTCTGTCATGAAGTGCCCCTAAATCTCCTGGTCTCCTGCTTTGACGGTTGGAAACCGCCCATTCTCACTCGCTGTCCGCGTCCGGTCTCGTTGGATGGGTTGGTTGACGTGGTGGCTTGTCATCAAGTTGGAAGGTTCAACATGGCTACGACGTGGAAAGCCAACTCGCTACCCTGGGGACATCACGTCTACAAAGGTAACAAAGTCCTTGCGATTCTGGTCGTTTGGAATTTTAGTGGGGGGAAACTTCCTGAAAAGCTGAGGGCAGCTGTGTAAAAACACGAAAAAACATTAATTAGGAGTTGAGACCCTAGCTCTAATGACAGTTCCGGAAATTTAGAGTATGTATTAAAACAAATACAGTATACAGAAATATTGTGGTGGTGATCATTTCCGGAAACGCCATCCAGAATCATTTCGATATTATCATTGATCCCAAACGTAATACAAAGGCCCCCTGACAAAACTTGAAAGAAGATTATGTTTAATCAATTGTTTAGCGGTCTAAACTAGTCATTCCTAGACTACTAAAGCTCCAAGCAAACATGGAAGTGTTTCGTCTTCAATCAAGTCGCCAGCAGAAGAGTGTGCCATGATCTAAACTTTGCCATCTCACTAGTACTGATGCACTAATGAACACCGGTAGGTATATAATGATTGCGGGAATCCTGATTCCTGATGATTGATTAGGTGAGACGACCATCTCCCATAGAATTGGAAAAGCCATCCTAGATTGCTCGCATCCAAAATGATCCCGTCGATTTTTGTGAACAGGTGGGACTGGCCACCCAAATTAGACTCAAACTAAACATCCTCAGCAAATCACTAGACTTAAGTGAAACTATCTTGGATGCTAATCGGGTCATGTCAAGAGGTTGCACCAAATCTTTCCAAATTGAAGATCACATAGCCAGAAAATGTTGGCATAGAATATGGGCAAACTGCTGTTGATGGAAGAAATCCTGCACCAGTTGATGTAATAGATCCCATTATCCAACATGATAAATTTGTTGAATCAAGATAGAAGGATTGTTGGGACGTAGGACACCTTCAAAAGTTTCAGCAACGAAGCTGTTTGAAGCATCGCCAAAAAGACTCGAACATCTTTGGAAAACAAGATTGATTTCTGAAACACATGGTTTCTTACTTGATGCTACATCTTGTTGAAGAAACATTACGTATCAATTGACGCTAGTTGATGTCCAATCCTCTTGATTCCTTCACAAAAAGCAATCAACAAGCTCTTGATTACTCTTCTTGCCGGGGCAATACCACATCCCCCCATCGCATATGTGAAACACATGTTGTGAGAACTCAACGGAATTGTCCAGCTGTTCAATGCTTGACTCCCATCTCCCTATGGCCGATGTGGTAGTGTGCAAAGTTATCTGGTCAAATTATAGCATCTCTGAAAGGTCCAGTGATGACATCAGGAAACTCATCAACATCCCAAATGGGGAAGGTTCTGATTGGGCTATTTTGATTCTTGGATTGGTACAGGATATATTCCGGTGTGGTTTCTGTAGTCTTAGACTTGTGCTACATGGGGTTCTTAACAAGCTGGGTGAATCTGACAACTTATGAGTCTAGCAACCAAGTGGACCTGCCCAAACTGCAGGTCAAAACCAACTTCTCGAATCCCCTTGGTTGTATCTTGGATGGGTTTCGGATTTCCATGTCGCAAATAGGGGATGTCGACTACCGCAGGAAATTTTGGAGACCACAAAAAGTCTAATCCCTGAGAGTGAAGTCACGATGAATCACAATTCACGAAGTCGAACATTCCCAACATATGTATCTAGGTACCATTGTTCTTGTTCCCTTATGTCGGTGGAGGGATCTTGGTATCTGAGATTCATTTTTGTTGCGTTTTTGTTGATCAAAATGCTTGATCATCTGTTTGGACTTCTTTGCCATTGGGCGAGGAGCTGCTAACATCTGCTAACTGCAGCAACCAGGCATGACGTTTCAGTTCTTGACAAATTGGTAGTTGTTTACATCACTCATCGAAGAAAGGGCAAATCTGATTGGAACTGCGGATGATTTCCAGGAAACTGTTTTACAAACTGTTCTGTTCCCCATTTATCCTGATTCATAAGAACCAGTTTCTTGGAAAGAACTGCTACGAGTACATACTTTGTCTCTTCGATGTGATCATTGGATTGCACAAGTAGCTGAGCAGTGTCACCCTCAAACAATGTCAAACTGCCAAGAAACGCAGATTCAAATGATTTACTGTAAATCCGACTCGAAGACACTGAAAACGTATCTTCATGATGAAGTTGAGGTCTAGATACTTTTTGATTCAAAGTTACAACAATCCGATTCCAAGCATTGTCTTGGGCTTTCTGCTCAGCATGATAAAAACATCGGAACACTAGTTCGTCAAATAATGTAGCTGGCGGAATGGAAGAATCTGTATGAATTTCTGGAAGGTTGTGGAAAAAACAAAGCCAATCAGCAGAAGCACAGAACTAATCTCGGTGACATGGAGTAAGGTGTTGGTGGGCCTCAAAAAGCGAGCTTTTGGGAGAGATATTACTTATGATGTATACATACACATACACATGCAATACACATGTTAAAGATGGGAGTACTAGGGAACAGCTTTTCCAGCTTCCAGAAAAACGACTCACATGGAACTCAATTTATCTGGGTGCAGTCTGACCATTTCTCATCATATATCAACCTGCCACTATCTTACGTGTCCTTTTTAAAATACGCCATCGGTCACTTTAAGATGCTTGTTCGGCCTTATCACTCAGATATTCTGGACATCTCTCGACTCTACAATCTCCGCCAGCTCACTTCAAAACTGATGAACTCTAAATGAGGCCCCATTAAACATTGCCGTTGGCACTTTTGTGCACCCTTTGCCGGTGACTTCTCTTCCCATCCAGTCCTCGTCATGTGGCCGAATGGAGTAAACACCCCGCTTTTGGGAACAAAAGGGTCTTGCAATTATGGAAAATGTTGATGAACCATATCATATCGTTATCATTCACTATCTTGCTTGTCATTTACCCATCAAGCTTTCACCAGAATCAGTCGTGAAATTCATCCAGTGGATTTTTAAAGTAAGATGATCAAGATCTGGGTCAATCGACACATTGTATTCAACATGAAATCAGGTGAATCAAGGACATCTAAGTCAATGAGTCATCATATCATTTGAGTGGTGATACTGAACCCGGTGACTAATAATAATCCCCCAAACAGGCACTTTTTGATTGCCTTGACCTCATTGCACCAAAATGGATCAAAATAGAACATCCAGAAATGAAGGCGGCTTCATCAGGTACAAAACATTGCTGTTTGGAGGTTTTGGGGTGCAGTCACGGGTTCCGTTGCCTCATCATTGACCCAGCATCAAACACAAATGTTGAGTTGTGACAAGCCTTGTTTGCCTACGATCATTGCATTAGATCCCAATCATAGTTCACCTAAAGACGCGCACACACACAGAAAATGTATTCCAAGTGTCTTAACTGTTTGCTATGTCTGGTGCCTCAAGCAGTGTATATAAGTTTGCGATCCTTTAACATCTACTAAATCAATGAAGGGATGAAGGGGAAGGAACAGCAATCAATGTAAAAATGCACCAGAGATGGGAGTGAAATCACCCACTCTGGTGACTCAAATTGTTAACGAGAATGAAGCACCAATGATAGAGCAATATAAGGTGATACATCTTGTAAGACTCTGCCCAAAAACTTTCAACATCACCTAGCAAAGTCTTGAAACCTGTTGAAACACATACAGCACATAACACTGGCTTTTGATCGATTAGATGCCTTCTACCAGGGACTGAAACTTTCATGAAATCAAACACACACTGATGACAGTCTGCTCAACATGGTTCGATTTTCGAGGTTCAACTACCATCCTCAGCCGCCTCCCCTTTGCTTTCCAATGAATCGCTCTTTCCTTAGTCGCCAATGACATCCATGGGCCATCGGGGACGGGAAAAACCGGGGTGAGGCCACGGGGTCATGATGGAAGCCAAGATTCTGAATTACATCCTGGGCCTTATTCCAGAAGGTACCAACAGAGAGTAGCAGAACACCAATATACCTGAGCACATCGCACCGGGAAAACAACACAGTTGGATGAGAACTTTGGGAATTTAGAATCTGTAAGGATACTGTAATGTCTGAAGTAGAAATTCCAAACCAAGCATGCACTAGTAATATCATACTTAGGATTCACACGTGTACAACGAGAGATTCCTGAAACATATATAGAATATACTTTTGAATCGTCCCAAATCTTCAAAAGCTTTGGCCTCACTTGCCAAATTCCACCAAGCAATCTCAAGGTGACCAGGTTTCGGCACTTCTTGGGGTGAATGGTGAAGCCGTCAGAGGTTTCCGCAGCATGTTTTCTCACTTTAAAAGCTTGAGCATGTTTCTCCAAAAATCCGGGACCCCACTTGAACTGCTGACTATTGAGAGCGGCAACCCTGATGCATTCTTGGGCCCAAACAAGCTTGAGAGACATCCACATCAACAGTTGCTAGGTGAAATATCACTGTTTGTTCAAACTTCTAAAACAAAACATGATCTTGAAATGTTTTGAATGACTGATCATTTGACGTTGGAACAAATCCCTGTTTGGCTAGTGTCAAAGGATTGCGCTAGGCTCTAGGCACAGGTCATTGTGATTCATCCAGTACGGGAAACAGCTGCTATGCACATGGGAGCCTTGAGTCGACCTGAACCAATCGGTAATGTACCCTGTGGACCAAACTTTGCAAGTCCAAGGAACTGTACAAGAGTGACTTGCTCTTGCAAATAAGCGCTTGAAAGAGCCTGAGTCTGTGTGCGCTTCAAATTCATTGATCCTGCATATATGAAGTGAAGTCAGAATGAAGTCAGAGGTTCCTGGCATATTATTGAATACTTACCTTTAACAGTGTCTATGACTTGGGCTGGTACCGTCATCTCACCGGAGGGGGAAACTCCCCTTCTCCCAACATTCCATTCCTCCTAGATTTTGCTGAAGTGTTCGTGGAACTTGTTGACTAGGCCAGCTTCTTCCAGGTGACCCCTTGATCCTTGAAACTAAGGTCACTTAATCGAAACACAAAAATCATAGCGGTGTCAGGACAAAGGTCACTACGAACAAACTCGGAAACCTATTCCATCTTTTCATCTCTTGAGCTAAACTGTCATTGGAGTTTGAGGCTTATCCTTCACTGCAGCAGGTGACTTTATTTCTCGAGAAACTTTTGCTAAACAGCATTAGACAGCCAACTGAGCAATTGCTTCAAAGTTGAAACAACACTCAAAAGCTCCATCAGATTTGCTTTTAGGAAAAAATGTTTCATAGAGAACATCTTCAATGGATACTGTAGCCCAGTGGCCAATTAGGCTTTCATCAACTCTTGATTAAAAGAGAGGAACACCTCTTGTCACCAACAAACCGAAAACACATTCTTGCTGGAACATTTGCCTGAAACTATCATCCTTGCCCGATGCTACAAGCCATTTACAGTACCAGTACAAATAGTACAAATAACTCTCTACGACTTGGCTGCAGCCTTGCACACTGACATGAAGCACCAACCCGAAAGAATCTGGCCAAATAACTTTTCAGAAAGTTGCCAATGTCTTGATGTCTGGTGTGTTTTTATCGTAAGGTGCCATGCTTTTGGGGTTGTACATGTCTGCTTAGATGAAGCACCTGTGCGCCCAGGCAAGGAACCATCACCAAGACCAAGTTAAGATTGCCAATCATAGTCTGCATCAGCGGGCCCAGCCTGCTCGTGACGGGAAGGTCAGTCTTGTCCAGTTGTTCCACTTCAAAAAGGTCAGACATGTGGGAGACACAGCGGCAACAAAGGAGTCTGTCCTTGTTCGTTCATTCATTCATTCATTCCTTCCTTCCTTCCTTCCTTCCTTCGTTCGTTCGTTCGTTCGTTCGTTCGTTCGTTCGTCCGTCCGTCCGTCCGTTCGTTCGTTCGTTCGTTCGTTCGTTCGTTCGTTCGTTCGTTCGTTCGTTGGTTTTCCTTCATTCAAAGGATGGTTGCTTTAAAGGACTCTGATCTTATGTACGACACTATATAGAAATAGATATCTCGAAAACCTGATGGACGTACCAGTACAAGAGTAATAAACACAACGACACATATGTTTTTACCACGCGAATTTGTGAAGTAAAGATCCCCAAAACGGCTGGGAACAAACCCATAGTCAAGTCTTCCAAAGCGTGGGGTTGTTTGATAGTTTGATCTAAGGGTTGAATAGTATTGTATGTATTGTAAACAGTTTACCAGTTTAAGGAGTTTACCCAGTTTTGTTATCGTTGCAAATCAATTCTGTTCAGTCGCTCACTTGGCAAAGCTACTAGGGCCGCTGCTCAAGGATCCCTGAACAAAATCTGGATGCAAAAACCCACGCCAAACAACCAGCAATAAATATACACCCCAAATAGGTACAGTCAGTCAACTTTTGATATCGCAGTGTGACCATCCCGTTTTACGGGAAACAACAATAGGTGTTTAGACTTTGATATCGAAACACACGATTTCCATTCGAAGGATTTGGGATGAAACCCTTCCACACTGAGCACACAACAATAATGATCCCCATCCGTCCCTTAGGGAAAGGGGTTTTCACTGGCCAGCACTGCCCTGCCGTTTTGGAGGCCTCTTCACCACGTACCATTGGGTGATGTTCAAGGTCACAGCCATGGCCTTGGTGATGCTCCCCGACCACGTGAACTTATACAATTCATACGGTATGTTTATGCGATGATCCCCAAACCTCCCAAATTCATAGAATAGAGTTTGAGTAAGGAATTGAGTATTTACCCATATGAAAAGAAAACACATATTAAGGGATCATGTATAATTGTATAAGATTACAATGGAAAGGGTCAAGGCTCGAGCCTTGACATTCGAATCCCTAAAAAAAATGTAGACAACTGATTCTCTGACAATCAAACTGAGGGATCAACATGACATAAGGTGGTCAAACAGTCAAACCTGTAAGACCACATCCCTCCCCCACCTCGCATAATGCAACAATGTTGTCTGGCCTAGAATCTCACAACAGCTTTTCATGTCACTTAGGGAAAGTCAACGAAATCTAAATCTAAGAACCAATTTATTGTACTCATTTAGGTAAATTTCTCGGAAAAATTAGTGCCTCCCCCAAAAATAATCTGGAGTTGATGCCTTTTACTAGAAAATCGTTATGACCCAACCCGTTGCAACCCTCGAACATCTCTGCTTGCTCAGGGACGATAGAACCGAGAAGTGCCATCTTAGCATTCAAGTTGGCATCTGGAAGACTGGTAAACGCCTGCGTTTCATCGCGGTGAGTCGGTGAGTCGATGTAACTTAGATCTTCCCAGTAAAACCTGTGTGATTGCGATTGTGTAGCTATACAATGGGATAAATCCTTCCAAAATCTTCCAAATCCATTCAAATATGGCCCCTTATAGCACCAGGACCTGCACATCCCTCCACTCTGCTAAAGGAAACTCACATGGAGATGCAGGACAGATTGTAATCAGTGGACCTGTGAGACACCTATTTTTGAGAATTCTTAATGTCCCGTATGTTGCCTTGCAATCCGACCAAAACCACCTAGAACGAACTATACCTAAAATAATCCGCAGAATGTCTAGAGTCTAGCCTGATGTTGTTTACCTACATACGAAACAAAACCCAGACACTTCATCATCCACAATGCTTCCTTTGGAAAACATCCTGCTTTCTGCCGTTTCTCCACATTTCCGCCTTCAGGCGTTCATTCGAAACCATCAAAGCTACTGAAATGCAAAGAGACCAAAAGCCTGGCTGAGTCACGATATGAAAATTGCCTAACAGGGATCGTGGTTGGAACATGTTGGGTTAAGTCACCTAGGAAACTTCAGCTTTTCGTCCAAAATCTTTGGAAACACAAAGGTTCAACTTGTTGATAGGAAATCATCAGAAGGAATTTCACCAAGAGTAAAACAACATGGCTTTTCGACAAGCCAGTAATCATATATAACACTCATACAGAGCTGACAGTTTACCTTTTCCACAATGGTGAGTTGAGAGCTGAAAAGGCCCATGCAATGTAGATTTAAGATACATGGACAAACATAGATGGTCTGGGAATGAGGTAGCTGTTCAACGACTCATATCACTGAAGCATATCAATGGTGTAATGACGGAGGATTATCAATTAGTCTTGACCTGGAGTGTGATGATGTTTGCTATCATCAGAAGTTGATAGTTTGAAAGCACCAAAACCACACACTCTCCCACTGTGAAAGGGCTCATCAACCTGAAATGTCCATCTTTTTGAGAGATCTCTCAATCAACACTGGGTTGCAATGTCATGGATTTGGAATGGATCAATTCTCAGATGCTACATTATATACCTACAGTGGGTTCAAAATGCCCGCATTTACTGGACAATGATGAGCAATCTAGGTAGAACTCGGCACTGCGCTTTGGACAATGAGAACGTCAAGCTGGGGCCAATGTGCAGGCTTTGGCAATGCAAGAGAAATCAACAGCCATCATTTTGGGAGGATCCCCTGTCAACACTACTGGGGGTCGGGAAGGTCACATGCTATGAAGTTTTGGGATCACAATCGCAGCGATACTTCATCCAGTACAATTTTCGTGAGGAGATTTCAGGAGATTGCTCGGAAGTTCACAAGGTTTGCTTAAGACCAGTCTATCTGGGTCATGCAAAAAGTGAGTGGGTACTTGTTGACTTGTTGCCTCCGCTTGAGTACCACGAATGGGAGCTCATGTTTACATCCTCCCGTGCGGTCTTTGCTATGAAACTTCAACTTTCACTGGACAAAAAGGTTGATATGAGTTGGATGCGCGCTGCGCCATGATGAAACTTCATCCCCCCATCTCTCAATTCACTTGTTGATGAAAGGTGAAAATAAAATAAATAAATAAAAGTGCCATGCAAAGGCACCATTCCAAAAGACCATATGCAACGGAGAAATACTGATCACGACCTTAGGTGAAAATGGCATCGTTTTCAAGAGGGTGATGATGCAATCAGACTCCCGGACGATCCACTTGGCTCAAATAGGGGACTGGCTACCATTAAAAACAACATAATGGTAGCATGATGATTCCAGATACAACGAATGCAAATTGACATTGATACACAACGAATACACATGTCATTATAGTACAAACCTACCATCCTTCCTCAGATCCCGTGCAAGAGCCCCTTTCATTTGAGGATTTTCATGAATTTTAGATACCCCGGTCTGCTAGGAACATGTTCCTTGCCAACCGCAACGCCAACGCCTCCCCTTGGTCAGGATACCAGCTCATGTTGCCACACGGCCCGCATGGCTCCAAAGATGCTCGATGCTAATGCTAAAATGAAAGCTGAAATCGAAGCGGCCGGTTCCTGAAAAAATCAACGGTCCGGTGAGGCGATTTTTTTCGAAGATGTGTTGTTAGATGATCAAATGGTATTCCAAAGTGGTGATTCAGTGATCGGCGATCACATATATGGAGCGCCTGAGGAGTTTAGATTCTTCTTACTGTATACATCTTACCATCTAAACCCATGTATTTGATGATACTGAAAGAATTGTACTTACGCCATTTGCCATCTGATGCATTCGAAGGGTCATTCTCCACGTGTGGGAGCCCGATTGTTACACAGCACAGTAGATCAACGTGCCAACAGAAATGAATGATGTCGGTTTAGCCACTTAACTTCAAGTAACATTCATATCCCAATCATCGCATTAACAAGGAAATTAAACAGTCATGAAATCAGTCCTTTGGCTGGGGTGGCTCTGGGTCTTGCAGCTTGGTGCATGTTGCATCATTAGCATCCCAAGGGCAGGACAACACCAAGAAAATGACATCTTTGTCTCCCTCCTAAGACAAACACCCTTTCCCATTTGGCCTGAAACATCCTACTTTAAGTGAAAAACCTGAATCTGCAAAGGGCCAGTTGCTTTTCTCCCTTTTTCATGGGGAAAAGCATCATCCCACATCCCCATCGCTCTAAATCATGTCTCCCATTGTACTGGTCAGCTGACAACGGGACAACGAAGCCATTGAGGTTTCATGTGAAGTTTCGCCAAATACTGTAGGGATGTGGACCGGAATGAGAGAACCCCCATGGGCGATTCGAGTACTTGTAGCAAGCAAAGCATTAGGGTCAACACACTAAAAATAGGGATGAAAGCTGAAAAGGCTTTGCAAACAATCCCAGAATTCGAGCAACCATCATTCGATATCATTCGTGCTTGGTTCCTGACCCCTGGGTTTAGCATGCAGTAGTGAGGTATAGACTCCAACCTTTTCAACTTTCCAGCCATTGGCGGTGCCAAAAATTCCAGCCAAGCTTCACCATAAACGCAGAATATACTTCCGCAACATACCAACGTGACCTGAGATGTTGTGAAGCAGGAAAAAACGGCAGTCAGTCCACCGGTCAAGAACTATGCTTGGAAGTATTTCAGTATTCCAAATGCAGTGGTCAGTGGTCACCAAACAATTGGGTGAAACGAACGAAGAAAAACATAATATTTTGGCAAAAGTGCTCCAGAACAAAAATTATTGGCCATTTGATTTGTTCCATGCGCTCACCCATCCATCTTCAGTGGACATAGTTGTCACTTTTTTGGAAATAATTAAAATGAATTACCGGTTAAGGCTTTGAACAAAAAGAGGTCATTACACTTGTCGACCAATCTCACGCGTAACATCAGGTCGGCCCGCAATCCAAACATGTTTTCTGAATCTGCTCCAACACAATTTCCTTTTGGTTAGGTTGGCTGGCAGCGTTGGCTGCATAATTTATTCAGCTGGGTACCAGTAAGGTAAGAGGTATCCGCATCATACCAGCCATGCTTGAAAGTCCCTTTTTTGTTCTTTTGTCAGGGCATTCTTGTAAATAATTGGAGTATGTGGAAACATCACCAGCTATTGGAATCACCTGCGGCAAAGATACAAATTTCATGACCCTTCAAGCAACCCCGTCTCAAGCGCACACCCTCACAATATGAAATCATGTTTTCATGAGGCCTTAGTAGCCTTAGTAAAGGAGAACAAGGGGTTCACAAATCATCCCATTCCCCGGCGATATGGATACGTTTTGGACGTTGAGTGACAGCACTGATCGAGGTGAGGTCGATCCCACGTTTTCTCTTGCCAATCTCGAGCAGAAAAACGATGAAGGGAACATTCGATGCAATCCTTGGTTTCAACAGTCAAGAATTGCATGGGGATCCTAAGCACGATTTCAAAAAAAAAGCCTGTGAGAACCTGGTGATGTTTTGTCTATCATTTTTTTGAAGTCCCAAAAGAAAATTCCCTTGAGACTGATGATGTAAATGTTGATGGACCACGCTGTTGGTCAATATCAATCACTCTTTCTGCTCGCTCCCCGTATCACTGGAAACCAGTTCCCAAATCTGAATTCAGGTGATTTTGCGATGCATAAATCTGAACCGCCAATCTGCTTCCTTGTCGACATTGATATGATTGTGCTCTAACATGGGAGATGGAGGTTGCTTCAATTTAGAGCAGGAAACTAGGTGGTGGTTTCAAAACGTTTGAAACATATGCGTCAAATTGGATCACCTCTCCAAGTAGATTTGAAACCCATGCCAAACCCAAGCCCATTGATTCATTGATGGCCGTCACCTAGTCATCAAATCCCATCTTTCACTTGGGAAAAAATCCAAGTCATCAAATGATGAGCTCATCTGGCATGATAATAATTCACCAACCTGGATGTCCCTAAAACCGCTCTGATTTTCACACATCAAGTCATTCCTTCTTGCCGTGACATTGGACCTCTTCCCCTACCTGAACCTTCATCGGAGCTGCATGGAGACAAAGGCGACACCGCCAAACAGCAAGGCTGTATTGTTGGCCATCAACGATGCGCCGTGCAGGAGGGAGATTGGCAAGACCTCAAAGTGACATGCCGTGTTGTTGTCCCCGCCAACAAAAAGGACACCACAACAAGGACTTTCAAATTATACCACAACTAGCAGTATAGTTTGTTTGTTCTAGGAGTGAACCGCAATTATCACTGAGATGCCATGAAGTTGGATATAAATGGTTTCGGGATGTTTGGGGCAGATCGGTAGATCCTGTTTGAATATTCCTGTGAAATCCAGTGACTTGCACAACTTACAAGCACCGCAGAACAAACCCGCGAAACTCGGATCTTAAAATGCGGCGACCATTTTCATTGTGGAGATTGATTAAACAGCTAAACATGTCAAACTTTATTGTTGTGACTGATAGGCTCAGGGACATGGCGCAGGCAAAATGTACGGGAAGAGTCTTGTTCAGAGAACATATGCAAAAGGAAGGTACCGAACTAGACCTTTCAGTAATCTACATCAACATATTTCCAACTCTGATGCCATCTAGTATATCCAGCCGCAGTTACCCCAAATCAACGAGAGCAGAATAAACATGTCATGCATCTGAGCGAGCTACTTGATATCATTGCGTCATGCAAGCATGGCTAGTAGTTTGTTTGATTTCAATGAGGCAAAATTGCACGAAGCCATTTTTTGGCCCCCCTAAAGTATTGCATTGCTGTGAGAACAGTGAACACCAAACCTGTTTTTGAACGGGCCATGGATTCAACTGGAGCATTTCTGAGCCATTCACATTATCACAGCCGGTGGATCCCTGTGTTACTATGTACATCTACCCTTCCATTGAAATAAATACACTATGTACAGCATATAAGTCATACATAGGATGTTTATGACTCCTCTGAATTGAGATAATGGGAGTAGCTCTAGAGGTTCTTTTTCGTCAAGATCATTTCTTTCCTGACAGCCATTCTCAACCTTGGCGGCATCAAGAAGGAGCCCAAAATGAACCAAGACCTTCGGTACAAGTCACGGATGATACTCTCAATAAATTGACAACTCAAATTTGTGACGTAAGGAAGGCTCCTTCATAAACAAAACTCGAGCTTTTGCATCAAAATTGCTTCTTCAGAAAAGAAACCTGGTTTTATGTGAGGATCGTTGCTACGAAAAACAGGGGGTACTATGTATGTACACATGTACATCAATATTAATATCAATGTATACGAATAAACATATAAGTTGATGTGCTAGGGTCCTCTCCTAAGCTGAACCAACCTCTTCCTTTTGATGAACATTGAAGGCAACCTGAAAACCAAACTTTAAAATTATTCCCTACTCCGAAACTACCTGGATCTTACTTCCTACTTTTGTTGTGCGTTTCAAGAAACAGAGAAAGCTTCTTTGAGCTCAGGTTGTGTAATGCAGCCAGTTACCAGGCAAACTCCCAGCATATGCACAGCCTGGCAATGTGAACAAACCAGGTAACAATTCTCCAATCTGAAGGTTTCTAGGATTCCCTAAGCAAACCACTTGGGGGGTGGAGTGAGGTGAGGTTGCCAGAATCTGCTCAGATACTTGGTGGCTCATGGTATTTCTTGTGACCATCATCATTCAGTTGTGTGAAAGGAGTGCTTAGTGGACTTGGAGCCCAGTTTTCACCTATGACAATGTCTCTAGCCGGTATCACCAACTTACTCTGCATAGCTAAGTGCAATTCAAACCTAAGGATTGATCTATATATATGTATATATATATGTATAAATTTATATATGCATGTACAAGCATATATATATAAGTATCTGAGCAAATTAACACAAATTACTACAATCCCTAACCTGAATTAAGGGCATTTTGGGGAGAGATTCCCTTACTAAAACAGGATTTGGGGTGATAATCTGCCAATATATATAATCTATGCATACGCATGTCGAGCAGGTTTTCCAAATCCCAACCCTCTATTCATGGGAATCTAGGTCCCCCCTCCCTGCAATTAAGGGATTATTAGGGGATGATTCAGTGGCTGGATTTCCATGATCTATCTTGCTTTGCAAAATGCTCAATTTGATTCAAATTGTTTGACTGTTGGTCGTTTTTAATCGGCACCATCACTAGAAGCTTGAAGTAGAGTATGGATGTGTAAGATTTGTATAGATTTGTAAGATGCAAAAACGTAAAGAAATACTTCATCATTCTGGAATAATTTGGTACCACAGATGTTTGATCAGCACCTACTGGGATGTTTTCAGAACGTATTAACTGGCCAGCAGAAGGACATTCACCCGAAAGCACCCCAGTTCCAAGTGGAAACGCCACAACCCTCCCAGTGGTTCAACTACAACATTTCTCGCCCAAGACACTGTAATCGTTTCTGGATATGGAAAACCCTGTTCAATCGCTTCTTTCACAAAGAGCTTTACCGATGTCAAACTCGCTATGTAGGACCTGTTGGGGGCCGTGGACTTGAGTTGAAAACCGCACCGGCAGAGGAAACCCACATATTCTCTACTAGACAGCACTTTTGAGTCGATGATTTTTCCTTATTTCCCCAGGTTTGATATGTTGGTTTCCTGAAGGCTACATTCACTTTTTTGATCTCAAGATCTGGTTTTCAAATCACCATTAATGGAGCCCTAGAAGAGATTATATTCTTGGAAGTCATCATATTCAACGTGAAAAAAGTTGAAGATGGTCGTACCAAACATGGCTGAAACCGCTTCAAACGAAACGAAACATGCGTTGGAAGCTGATGTGTCCGAACCCTTAAAACTAAAATGCTGGGTTAGCCTGGGATAGAGACATCTTCCAAATGCAACACTGTCATATGGGAAATGGCCTTTTCAAACCATCAACTTAGTAACTTTGCTATTGATGCTAGATTTTCAGTGTGTAAACCCGCGAATCTGTAGGTCAGTGAGCCAGAGCTCGGGAAATGGATGTTTGAACGGATGAGAATCTTTGAACCGAGGAACACCACCAGAAATAAGACACCACCACCTTCGTTCATACATATTGGGCTGATAGCCAGCAAGATCCTCAGAGTGAAGAAAGAGCCACTTGGATGTATCGAAGCATGGATATCCATGGATAATGGATAGCTGCTTTTCTAATCAAGAAGGATGAATACATGCAACTTTCCAAAGATCCGTTTTGTGGAGGAGGTATTGATTACTCCCATTGCTGGCTCAAGCCTCCACGTTTTTAAAGATACTTTTTCTTGAATGGGTGATTTCTAGTTGACATCCCAGTGGAAGAAACAGTAACTATAGTGTTTTGGTGTTCGGATGGGTGTAGGAGTTTGGCCCAGTCGGAATTTTCTTGTTTTGACAAGCACAATTTCAGTTCGCATGAAGCACCTGTTGTTCAAGCGTGTCAATGGACCATAGCAACTTTTATGCTAAGTTTAATCTCCAAGGTGCTTGTGAAAGCAAGGTTCGGACACTTCTCAATAGGAATGATGGCATCCGGAGATTATCGATACGCTATTTCCATGTTACGTAGTCATGATGTGATGATGTGTTATATATAGAGTCTTATTCTCAATATGTGTTCTAAGTCTCCGGCGTTCTTAAGGGGACAGAACTGCAAGGTCTGCTGCTTCCCCAAACAAACACTTCCCCAAAATCATTCAAAGCATCAGCACAACCATACCAATCGTCATGGTCCAGGTTTTTTTGTCCTGAGTTTGGCAAGGGGATGGCGGAACTACCAGGCGTCTCGTTTCACTCCCCATTTAGTAAGGAAATACCTAGCTCCTTTGCTCCGCCAATATTGGTTGGATTGGTGAGTTTTCACGGAACAGCTGGTGGCTTTTGAGAGACATCTGGGCCATATCTGCGGATCTATCAGATCTCAGGTGGGAGAAAGTACAAAGGGCATCTCCAAGAGGTGAAGATGCAATCTTCCCGTGACGAAAGCTAAGGTGGTGACATACAACTTGTGCCGCAAAAAAAAGTGTTTGTGTGGCACCCCGTTGTTGATTTTTATTAATATTAAACACTTCATCAAGGGGAGTTCTAGTTGTACACCAACGATATCCAACTATGTATATATATATATATATAAATATGTATGTATACAAATATGTATATATATATATATAAATCATATACAATATAAATATATCTTTTCAAAATATGACCTACGAAATTTAGGAGGCAATGACCCCTGGAGGACACCAGTTTCAAATAGTTTCAATCGCCGACTTCCTGAAGGTTTGCAACTTTGACAAGGCACACCGGTCTGAGAAGCCGTCCTTGGAGATGGCCGGTTCGAGTTGACGTTTGGGAGAAAACAGGGTATCCAAAATCCACCACAATAGAGATGCATTATGATGTATAGATTTATAGATGTACAGATTTGTCTACCAATAGCGTGTTCGACAAAACTCGAGGATTCCGAAATCGTGAAAAGACCAGTCCCGTAGTTCCCTGGAGTTGTTGAGTACAACTCCCCATAGAATCATAGAAAAAACCAACCCGTGTTTGGACTCTCTTTGCATCACACACACAATCACACACAAATGCATACATATATCCAAATATATAATTATATACACATATATAAGTATATATATATATATATACATATTCACAAACTGTACGTATGTATTTATGTGAATATACTATATTATATTACAGTATATATATATATATATATCATTATTTTTTTGTCACCTACAAACACGGAAATCACACTTCCTCCTCCGATACAACCCTATTTTTGCATATCTTTGCCATCACAAAAGCTCAAACGTCAGTGAAAAACCCCATCCAAGTCCCTCTTCGGAGTCACCCTCACCCAAATCACCAGATCCTTTCGAGAATACCAAAGCACTCTACATTTGATGACACTTCGGCCATCACCCAACTCTGCGTTGCTGTGCTGTCAAAGATGCTAAGGGGCAAGGCCTTCAAGCAGCACACCGTGACGACATCCCCCTCCAATTCACAGCACTTGGGAAGAACCGTGATTACATCAACCCTTAAGAAGTCCAATCCTCCGAAAAAATCGGGTCCCATCTTGGCCGAAGTTAAAATGGAAAAAACTGGCCCCTTTCAAAAAGCAACTCAAATACCCACCGGTAGGTAGATTAAACCTTGTTAAACTGGTCTAAAACCCAACATCTCCCACCTCAGTTCTTCGCAAAGCAGAATGGGCAGGTCAATCTGGGTGGATTCCTCTTACAAATAATCAATGGGTACTGCTCAACATGACTGGGAGCCTCAACATATTTTTTGGGGCCAGTCCCCTCTTTGACGGAAGGTATCCCTGGACTTTCTTGGATGTCGCGTTGAAAAATGTAACTTCTTGGGCCCCTTGTTCGATTTTGGCTTGAACATGTCTGTTGATCAACAGGAACATGACAAAACATGTTGGCTGCACTCTCCAACCAATCCTCTCCTCCAACGTGGATGAACCGTCCTTCTTTTTTCAGCCAAGACACTGATGCCATGCTGTGGTGGCTGGCGACACCGACATCAGGTCTCGAATTTCCCAGGACATCGAGGACAGTGGTGTTTCGATGGCTTGTCCTTATCGTATCACAGGTTTTTGAGGCTAGGAAGCTGGTTGGATAGTAGGGTACGTGGACTGACTCATTCCTGTAAATCAGCAAATCGCGTCTGTTGCAATTTTGGGATATCGACCTTGACTGATGAACATTTAAGGTTTGCTGTTGCAGAGAATTTTTTGGGGCCAAGTACCTGCTGAGGCATAATGTGATCTTTGGCAGTTTCGGAAACGGCAGGCCATAGAAGCTGTTTAGAAACACTATCAGAAGACATGATACATCGCAGTTTAACAACTTGTGACCGACTTGTGCAGAACGGCCAAACATGTGCGCAGTGACAAGGTTCTTGGATCCAGCACATTCCATGCGACTGGTGAGTTTTACCGTAAGACCCTGACTGAAGCTTTAAGATGCCAACGTGCAGTCCTACCACCATACATTGACGGGTCAGTGAAATGATCAAAATGGATGGATACATCAGTTATATATATTTTATGTTCATTCGTTCTGCAGGTCCAAACTAAAACTAGCATTTCTTAGTCCGCCATTTTGTGGCTAATATGTTGCAGCCGAAAAACATACCCCAAAATATGCTATCCAACATTCTCCACTGTTGCTTCCCAAGGATCGGAAACTGCAGCAAAGACGTTTCTTCCGGCAATGCTGCAACTCCAGTGGCAGTGAAGACAAGGAAGGCAGCAATGGATGCCATGGAGGTGTTGGCGCTTTGAAACTCTTCGACGCTTCGAAGATCTTTATCTTTGTATCTTGCAGTATATAATTCACAAAACAATCATTTTATTAAGATCCCGTCAAACAGATCTTTGATATCATACATCCTTTCAATGAATCATTCCAAAGCCAAGGTGCGGTTGCATCCAATAATGAAGATGGAGACAAACTTGCAAACTATCTATCTTTTAACTCTAGATTCAACAAAGGAAGATATAGCCCGAGTCCATAGTTTAACAACGAGATATGAATCAAAGCTCCATTCGCGAACATATAAAGATCCATATGATTGCATGTCTGTCTTGAACATGAAAACTGCCGCGGAAGACATGGATGTGGCACGATGATGGGTGCAATGCTTTCGGTTGCCCACGTAAAAAAGGCTTGTAAATACATGTCTGGTTGGGTATATACTGTAAGTACAATGAGCATAGGCAGTGTCATTTTTGCATTGAGATATCTTTAGCTAGCAAAGAATTGTGGCAACGTGATCGGTCTGCTATGTACATTAAACAGTCCTTTCTAGCAACTTTTGGTACACATGGGCAAGCCCAGACACCCTCATGCTTTTCTCAGGACATCGTTTGCAGCAGAATGGGCAAATATTTCGGTGGATGATGTTGTTTTTCTATGTTTTTCTCTAGGACATCCTCTGATTCATGGTTTTAAAGGTGGAAGTCACTCATCTTGCTGAAAGATCACAGTCGATGCATCCAAATCTGGTACTTTCGCTTATGCATCCAAATACCTTAAACCCATGCATCGCCCTAAAACTGGGTTCGACAGTCCGTTCTCCATTTCCCATTGCCTTGCCAGGGATGAAGCCTGTATATCCTGGGATATTCACCTCAACACAAGGGATCAAATTCTGATACTCTGAGATTAATCTCAAAATTGGGGAAAAATGGGTTGGGTGACCTTAGGTGCAAACAAAACTCAAAGGAATCATCTTTGGAGAGGATTGCTGAAGTTTCTTCAATCACTCTTCAATCAGCGACTAAGGACTGACATTGCTTTCTTTTCTGTCGCCACCGGAATCTTAAACTGTCCATGTACATGTTTGTTGGATGCTCAGATTCATATAATATGCCCTACGGTCGCATGAGCAAGCCGAGGTTTCTTAATTATTCATCCTTGGTAATCTCAAAACTCTGGACTTTTCACGAAACAGAAGCACATTTTGAAAGGCCTGGAACTGAGGTGTTCTTTGTTTTTGGCCTTGAACCCTCTACAACCAGATCTATTGAAACAATAACAATCATGGAGTACAAATCGCGTTTTCACATCTTAGTGCTACCTTCTTGTCAGGCACATTTGATCATTGGGCCACGCATTTGGTCAACTCCTTCTTCTCCCTCTCATCATTGGCCGGAGTGACGTAAGGCAAATGCCCCAAGTGGACTCCGCACGTCTCCGTATCCGTCAAGCGATATTTCCTGGTAGCATCTGGATAGGGCAAAGGAAAATCTTGGAAAACCTTGTGACCTTGAGTAGAGGGTCTTCTTCTTGACGGAACATGTCTTGGAGCATCAATGTTCTTAAACTCTGAAAGCAAGATGCAACCCTATATTGACTATAACTAGTATACAAACATATACAATATGAATGTATACATGCATATGGAAATGTATGAAACGTAATACTGTATATAAAGGCTCCGCGGCACATCAAATCATCCAGCTTACCGACTTGACCCTGGAAACAAGGTCTATCCTTCACTTGTATCCTGTAAGAAGTCTTTATAACATCGAAACCAAAAAGGAAGGTTGTTTTACACATAGCTCCTCCAACATCAATGGTTTCATATTTGACCACATTGTCCAACCCCAGTCATCTTGCACACTCAGGTTCTCTCGTGCTCGGGCTTTCAAATCTTCTCCCAAAGGCAAAGATGGTACACGCTGAAGAGATTGTTGTCCTGGACCAGTGGGGCGTCAGTTACCTTTTTGCAATCTTATCAGATCACCACACTAATTTGGTTTATAGTGGAACTTCTTGTTGGGTGATTTCGTGAAAAAGCTGTGGAAGGGACCTAAGGGACCAGTATTTCACCTCATATGTTAAAACACTCGAATAGTTTGAACTGGGTGAAATAACATATTTCATCATGAGGATATACAAACAGGCCATACAGCATCTAGATATCTTCACCCAGTTTCCAACACAGGATCCAACCAGGTCCTCCTTGCGACATCAAATATCAGAGTTGTTAATTGAAGTTCGGCTCCAAGAATGGGGGGTATGATACTAGGTCTTCATGCACTACTATGTATTCATCATTGATCATATGCATGTATACGTGTGCATTATCTAGATGTATCTAAAATCACTGTAGAACCATATTCATACATGTACAGTATTTATACGTGTACGTATATATATATATATATATATACATATGTACTATGTCATACGGCAAATCTGGAGTCACTTGCCGCCATATTTTCCTGCCCGACATGGTTATGCCTTTTGTCTACTAGCATTCGCTAGCTATCTACATCCAAATCGGCTAGGAGAAAAAAATCAACTGCAGATTGGCCAGTGAAAATCGAGGTACAGTAATTGCAACGAGCCATGAGCCATCTTCCAGCCCCCACATTAGAAGATAATATGTTTCTGTACATATTATATATTGTGTGTATATATACTAGCCATAAGTCTTACCAGTTCAAGTCAATGCATCTCATTATCCCATAAGGCATCATATATTTGCAAGACTTTAAGAATTTTGGGCCCCCTCTTTGTCACCCTGCAACTCCACGGCGACCCTCCCGAACACCACCTGCTTTTCCCATCGCCGAGGCCGATGCAACGCTCCGTTGCGAGGCGCTCCGTTGCGAGGCGCGAGAGGCGCGTGAGGTTCGCGAGGTCCCGGTGCCGGGCGGCTTAATGGTCCTCAGCGAGATCTTCGATTGAAGAAACAAGACATGGTATTTCCATGTACCAGTACTGTATATATCATATATATATAGATATGTATGATGTATGTAGTATATGTAGTATATATCATGATTCATGATCTTTATATCATGTAGTCCATGTTGGTGGAATCCATGTTCGTGAAATCCCTCAGAATTTTGAGCAATGAAAAACCCATCTGATCAGCTCACACCAACAACCTGAAGTTTTGTGGCTCCCGGTTTTGCTTTGATTACTGTCCATCTGGGATGAAACATGAAAAGGCATGTGTGGTTGGACTTGCACTGTCCCATGTCTAAAGATTCAACATGAACTTTCAAGTCGTTTCAACAAAGGATTCTAGTATCGACGACCATGTGGGAGAACACAACAACCTGCTATTTCAACTTGTTCCACTCTATGGCTTCAAAATTCCCAAAAAGTCATCCCCGCCAACCACACGCTAAATAACTAGGACCCACATCAAAGGATCTTTTTCTGCCAGCAAGGTCTACGAAATGCACAAGCAGCTGTAAGCAACTCTCATCTCAAGTGGTAACTATGCAACTGATATTTAGCAAATAATCCTTTGACATCAAGTCAACTCCGACTGATCTTTAGTCAACTTTGTAAATCATCGGTGATTTCAAAGATTCTACTTGGATGACATATAACTCGTATCTCAGAGTCTCAGATGATGATTCCAAGAACTTTCGTGAAAACTGGCCTAGTTACCAGGAAGGACAGGACTCTACAAACAACACTGCAATTAGATATCCAGCCCGCATCCTCAATTCATACCCGATTTTTCTGGCGTACAGCTTCTGAGGATGTCTAGGGTGTTGATTGAAAGAACTGCATTGTTCTTTCAAGTCGTGTTTTCAACACCTCTTGCCGCTTACCACAATCAGTTTAGTCTAGTTTAGGCAAACCGAGAAACTTAACTATCAAAGATTTGGTCAGCATTCCCCCAAAAAAAGCACCACACAATTTCCTAGGTCACCAACTACCTTGCGATTCCAAATAACTCCACCAATGTCCAAGTCTCTGTACCAAATCAGGATCCATCCCACTGTCCATGTCGAGATCGCCGTTGATGTGGCCGATTTAAGATGAGGTTAATTGAAAGGAAAAGAAAGTCGCTTAAAACATTTCTTGACTTTTTTGCACCCTTCCAGCATCGGCAAGTTTACAGCAGGCACTGTTTCACATTCAAATGCAATTATGACATGTCAAATAAACAATGTCATGTTCATTCTTTGATTTGAACTCATAAGGCCTAATGTGAGCAGCCATGTTAAAATTGCATGCACCTTTAAAGACTGTAACCATGTCATTTGTTGGGTTGCTCAGTCTGGTGAATTTACCCTGCAAAATTGACAAGCAAGATCTGAAGGTCTGTAAAACCTGGAAGCCCGCCTTTGGCAGCAAGTGAAATTTCAACAGTTGCAGTCGGAACACGACCAAAGGATTTTGACACATCTGCAATTTTCGTTCGTGAAGTGATCGCACAAAGTGTTGCACATGGAATCATATCGGAACCATACCTGCTTAAGTCAACACCAACACTGTCACTGGGGTTGAGTAGATTCTACCTGCTGCCCCTCTTGCAGTTGAGAGTTTGCTTCAGATGTTGTCGCAAGTAACCAACTCCTGTGCCCATGGTTGTGAGAGCAGCCACCTTCGTTCCAAGTACCCTCCTACAACCAGAACCTCCAGGGTTCAGTGGGGGAGAAATGGCACCGTTCATGGCGCAAGCATTGTACACACTGCCTGAAGCGATGTCGCAAGTGAATGGCGGGATCCAAAGGTCGGGCGGCTTGGAGAAAAGGAATAGTGCTTGGTCACATGATCAGCATAAGTCTACGGCATCTCAGTAACCCTTCATTCCTTCAATAAAACGTGCGACATTTGGAGCGGTGTTGAGTAGAAGAAACTGCCCCCGGAGTGGCCTTGGTTCTAGGAATCAGGCTTCTTCAGATTCTAGGTACTAGGTTTCAAGTTCAATTTCTGGAAGCACACCTAGATGAGTATTGATTGCCTTCTCACATGACTCATCAGATAGGAGCCCTTTAAGTCCAGTGGCTTCATAGGAGATAAAATGATTTCCATCGTAGTATAGTTTCAAGAATGATAATAGGAATTTCCAGTTGATTGCCGTTTTCTTTTGGTGACTAATTTGGAGACATCCTCAAATATTTGATCAAACACTTGCTAGTTGGTGCTGTCAACCCATCCGAAAAATATGAGTGAAAATGGGAATCTTCCCCAAAGTTCGGGATGAAAATAAACATATTTGAAACCACCAATTAGCTTGATCCAAGGCCATGTGGCCTTCTCAAACGAAACCCCCCATGGGCCACCAGGTGCGGACCAAGAAGCAAAGGGCAAGCAGCGCTGCAAAGAGGTCTGTGCCTGCAGCTGTGAACTCAAGAGAATCATTCATATATATACCTCACTTAGCCAATGGACCTTGAAACAAAAGTTTGAACTTATTTTCCCTACTAAATATCCCAAAAAGTTTAGCGTTTAGCCATTGGCCAAGTAAAAGATAAACAAATATCGGGCTGAACATCCTGAAACTTGTTTCCCCAGATTTCTGCTTGTTGGTTAATGCCCGTGAAAATACAAACCTAGATGTGTTGGTGCTATTGGGCACTGAAAAAATGGACTCACTGAATGTAGCAATAGCTTCTCAATCAACACTTTCACTGAACAAAAATTCAAGCATCTATGATGTCAGGTGTTGCCCAGAACGCGAGGTGCTTCTACAAAAAAACAATTAAATACATGGGTGTTCTACGATTTTTTGCACGGCAACTTTTTGCGCGTGCTTCTCACGTAGTGATCACTTTCCCCATATCCATCTAATGTAAGGGTTGGTTTCATACGGATTGATTTATGGTAATTTCATCCCTGTAGAATGGGTTGCATGCGGGGATGGGTTGCATTCATCCGCCAAAAACAATCAATTATCAATTGTTGAATGAACTGGTCATAACCGATCAACTACCACAATTAGTTGGTGGTTGAACCAACCCATCTGAAAAACATTGGTCCAATTGGATCATTCCCCCAAGTATAGAGGTGAACATAAAAAATATATGAAACCACATGAAACCACCACCTACCATAAATATCCAACTGCTTTTGTGGACACGTAGGCCGCAGGCCTACGCCTTGAAACTGAACCTGCCTCCACCCATAAAGTCACCCAGAAGGAACGAGGAATTCAAATACCTTAGGGACGCCCGCAAAAGAAAAAGCTGAATGTCATGCACTAAAAGTATGAAGCTCATTCAAACAAAAAAATGATCAAAATGTATATGACGGTCTTCAATCAAACGCGGTTTTGAGTCTTTTTTTGCGACTCAATTCAAATATCATATGAGTCAGATGAGTCATAGCACCATAATGTTTCTACACTGGGCACTTGGAGCTGAATTTGATGAAATACAAACACCTGGAAAAGATGGGAACTCCAATCTATCCCATTCGCAATTTGTGGACTTTCAGACCGGCCTGACTAGCCATGACCAGCCCATGTTTGAAGACAATCAACCAGCTTAGACTCTCTCTCTCTACACCATTAGTTGATGACTTCATTTTCCGTGATGCAGTTCTTTCCAAGTTGCGATCGGATGAAGCCCAGGAAAAAGCAAAGCCAAGCCTCCAGCGGCTGCTTGTGAAACTACCAATTCAATGGTGAAGCAAGTGAAGTTGTGTCAAAACCTTACTCTGCTTGGCTCATACGGATGCTTTGGATGACAAATCTATGTGTTAGAATTCATGTAAAATCATAGTAAACTACACAATATCTTGTAGACTCATCCAACGCGCGTAAACTTCCTGACAAAATCATATCTGCAAACGGATCTATCGGCCGTCGGCCCAGACGCTGTCAGTTGTGGGTGGAGCCACCCATTCAAAAGGATCGGAAAATATATGGAAAATCTTTGGGCCCAACACATCCCAAAGGGCAAAAATGTTGCAAGTATCTTAAATCTTTGAGATAAACCATGTAGAACTCACCGAAATCTCCCCGCTGGTGCTTGGAAGATTAGCTACTGGATTGAATGGCATGTCCTTTCTAAATCACTATTTTGGGGCAAGATCGGGAACAAGGTCGCAACATACTTCATCTCAACAAATGCAAACGATTACTTATCATCAAACAAAGTGGGAGTTCACTTTACAAATCCAGCAAGTTGAATCATACCAGTGTGTCCAAACTTTTCTGTATATGCAAAGTTTGAAATAATTTTAAGGTCAATTGGCATTATCTCCCCCTCTGTTTTGAGTTTCTTTCTGAAAGTGAACGTCAACGATACTTTTTCGAACTTTCAATCGTTTCCACATAGCAAACTTCTCGCCCGGAAGCCTATTCAAACATATTTTAGCATCACATTGAATTCAAATTGTTGGATTGCAATCTTGACTGGTTGGATCAAACAAATGTCTGATTCTTTCTGATCTTTTCCGTCCATTGGGATCACCACCTGGATTGCTTGAACGGTATGAAATGAACATTGCCGATTAAAAACTTTAGGAAACCACTTCTCCAACTCCATCCAATTTGTTGGTCTTTCAAACGATTTCAGCTGTTATATACATCCAAATCAATTCGTTTCTTTCTATATAATTTTGAGCTGGAAACTCTACTCTCCGCGTCGCCTGCTTCTCAAGCATCGACAGCTGTTGCAAGATCCACGGTGTCCTTTCCCACGCCCGAGAGACATGATAGCATATGATGATAGCTTGTCAACCGCCGTTCCCCCGCACCCAATCTTGATTTTTGAAATCCACTAGACCAAAAAATACCCTGATCAAGAACTTCCAAACAATGATGCTGCATTTCTACAATACAATGATGATCATGAAATCTGGAGTCAGATATCATATGACTATATAATCAAAGGAAGTTTGGATGAGAAACTTCCGAGTTACGAACTTTTAAAAATGCTGAAAATTCAGTAAAGTAACAGATCAGTCAAGTAACAGATCAGTCAAGTAACAGATCAGTCAAGTAACAGATCAGTCAAGTAACAGATCAGTCAAGTAACAGATCAGTCAAGTAACAGTTCAGTAAAGTAACAGATCAGTAAAGTAACAGTTCAGT
>DF240833.1:0-30859 GCA_000507305.1 Breviolum minutum Mf 1.05b.01
AAAATCTGTCTACGTCTTAATATAGGCCTCTGCCTCAGCCTTGGTTTCCGCCTGAGGGATGGCCTGAGCCTCAGCTTTAGCCTCAACCTCGACCTTGGCATCAGCAAATTTGGGGTCAAGCCAACGGCTTTGTATGGAAGAGATGCCTCAGCAGTGATACGGAAGTTGAAAATATAGATAATTCATGTCCTTGCTCACCTTCTTCGGTCAGACTTCAAATGTTGTGTTTCTGACTATGGACCAGCAGAAAATTTTCTTGAGTCTGATCAGTTAGGTGGGCCCAACATTGGATGAGATGATTTCAAAGCTATGCATGCAGAGCAAGGTAACCAAAAGCCCAGTGCCAGTCGTGATGAGTTGAGCCAGTCTTATTGGTGTTGTTGCTTCTCTGCAACCTGCCGGTCCCAGCCCCATCCCTAGTGCCTAGACTGACAGTGCTGCTGTTGTTGTTGTTGTTGTTGCTGCTGTTGCTGTTGCTCGTCGCATGCAGTAGAGAAACGAGAGTAGCTGGGAATAGCTGTGCACAGCGGAGCAGCTGGGGATAGGGTCGAGGGGCCAGAAAGGCTAGGCTACCTGAGAGAACCATGCTATATTGGCGACGAAATCAACCTCAGCAGGTGTCACATCTCCTGAGCGCCGCTCAATGGTGAGGCTTAGCGACCTCATCACGAACTGTTGCGGGCGGTTGCCGTCACTCGAGCAACGCTGGGCGAGCGCACCTCCAACCTCCAGACCTCCGACTCCAGAGCTAAAGGAGAACCCTTCGCTACGCATGTGGGAAAATTGCTTTACAAAAGGTCCTGCTCTTGACCCTCATTTGTTTTGATGAGCCCGATGGAAGCAAATAACGTCTGTTAAGCAGGTTTTTCCGACTGCTTAGATTCTCCAGGGTAATTCTTTCTTTTTGGGACGCACCGTTAATAGACTGGATGCAAAATATAGATCCAGAATCCAGAACCAAGAAAAAAAGCAAATTCACTTGACAACTCTGACTCAATTAGGAATGATGATCCCAAGATTCCTTTCATTTCAGGTCATGTTTACCGGGCTTCCAGCCGGCTTCCAGCCAACAGCCCCTTCCTCTGCTGACACATGTTCCGCAGCAGCTGCACGGCCCAAAGCCACTCGGCCGCAGCGGCGGCGGTGCTGTAGGTCACGACGTCGGGGCAGATGCCCTGATGTGAAGGGGGATGTGAAGGATGGTGCATTTTGGATCTAACCCCTACCCAGGATGCAACTGTGGCAAATACAGGGTTACCGTGCTCAGAACTTTTTGTTGGCTGATACAATTTGAACGTAAAGAAAAGACAAATCACATGATATGAGCTCGAAGCAAGTCTTGCAAACTGTAAACCAATCATGGAAGAGTTGAGGGTGCTAGCCATTTCTGGGAACACCTGCGCCAACACCACCAGCACCACCATAAACAATCAAGAACACAATGACCACCGCTACTACCATCGTAACAACAGCAGGAGCAACAGCAACTGCAACTGCAACTGCAACACCAACAACAACAACAACAACAACAACAACAACAACAACAACAACAACAACAACAACAAGAAGAAGAAGAAGAACAAGAAGCTCCTAGTGCTCTGCCACAACATGCCCACAGTGACACCTACTTTGCATATACAAAGAAAGCATTAAACCCTATGTCACCCAACACAAGGAGATACACATTTTTAAATTTAATTTCTTTGACTTGTCGCATCCATTAGCAATCCTACAAGTCCAAAAAACTCAAAGATCGACCATGTATATCTCAAAATCCACCATCTTTTCGTATCACGTTTTTCGTGTGTAATTTCTGTCGCGTTTTGCGGGGATTTTTCGGGTATCCGATCCTTGCTTTGGCCGTGTTTGAAGAGCAACAAGGTGAGTTTCCAATGTCCAACCGCCACTGCTGTATTCCAGGTCACGAGGTTCGGCTGGATCCTTTGGGAGGGTTGGGAGGTGAGCTGACTCACCATCTTTTGGAATCTATATATTTCATATCCCTATTCAAAATGACGGGGGAGATTCTGAAACCCCAACGAAAACGCAAGAAAAAACAAGTCTGGCGGCAAGATGACACTCTTGGACCTTCATTCTGTGGTGATTGACCCCCGTCTGATAGATTTTCCCAGCAACCGAAACTTTTGACACCAATCATTCCTGGTACAAAAAGGACAATCCCCGGCTATGCCATTTAGATCCTTAAGGAAAGATAGAAAAATGGTGCCTCGGTGGACTGGAGGAAAAAAAATCTGGGTTGATAGATCCAGTGAGTCGCAAACATTTGTATAAATTCCAAAGATAGTCAGCAGGAATATCAAAATCAACATTCAAAAAACATCAAAAAACTTGACCACCTGCAACCCTTTGATCAACCACAATTTCTGTGTCACACTCTAAGAAAATCAAAACAGCACTTGGAAGAATATCGATGATTCCTTGCGACGGAAAACAGGACCTTTTAAAAGTTGGCGGCCGAAATCCATTTCGATCACCAGTTGAAAGGGCAGGATATTTTTTTCATCAACTGGTTGAAACTGATTTGAACATTTAAAAGATTGAACCACTCTTTTTAGAGGATATCACCAGTTGAATCTTCAAATTATTCCTGAAAACATATGTGATACAATTTTGTTTAAAATTTCCATCCGTTGATTTCCAGACGTTCGTTTCGCTGATGAAAAGTGACGGGTCTCCTCCTCTTCAGCATCTCCGTAAGTAAACACAAGGTCCTCGTCCACCTTGAGAGGTGGAGGCATTGCTCGGAAGGAAAAACTGCACTTCCGGAAGTCCAGTGAGGGATAGGGAGGGTTTAAAGGAAGGAACTAAGAGATGAGGCTTAAAAAGAAGTTGTCTTTCAATGTCTTTCAAGCCCTCAAATTCACCTAAGATAAGTCGCTAGTAAAGCTGACGTCTGAATCCTGCGAACGTAACTAGATCGAAAGAGGGGTGAAACGTAATGGAATGTCTGAAAGATTGAAACCAAGCACCTAGAAAAACGTCCTGACGTAAGGCTAACTTCACAATACCCTTTTCATTGCAAAAAAAAGTGCAATGACATGACATTGTCAACCATCTTGCGTTGGGTGTCGCACAAAGTCACAGGGATCAAGGCATTCATGGCCGTGGTGTAGGTGATCCTGAGAACAGTCAGACTTGATGGACCATGGGTCTTCCCAACACAGCAATCTTTGACCCAATCTGGGTCAAGGGCGTCGCGAACTGCTTCAAAAAATTGTCTACCAGTGCTGGGTCATTGTTGGGGGGAAGCGTCCTTAGCACCACTATGTTCTGAAAAAAAAACTTGTAAAATCATTTCCCCACTTCCATACAAGCAAAATGAGATTCTTGTGCAACACTGAGGGTTTTTTTAAACTATCTGGAGATACATGCTGATACCTCACTGTGAAACTGAAACATTACTTCCTCCAACTGAATTCACCACAACTTGGAACTCCATTTTTCACCCAGCCACTCCCAAACGAATCTGGTTGGTGGTTTCGACCCCTTTGAAAAATATCAGTCAAATTGGGAATCTTTCCCAAGTATGGGTGAAAATAAAAAATATTTGAAACCACCACCTAGGAATCTATTTGAAAGAATCTATATTGTGAGGTCCCTGGCTGTTCCACCCACCTTTTTACCCTAGGTGATTATCAACGAGTGTCGTATCCACCGTGTTGCGATGACTGTTGGCCATTTGGAGGAACTCCATTGAGATTTGCCACTCCTCGCAGCAGTTCAAGATCGTATTGAGGCCTTAGGGGTCAATGGTGGTGAGAACCTACTACAGTCAAACCATGGGGACACCTATGTTGAAATCCATTGTTAAATGACAAGCTGGAAAAATGCCAAGATTTCATATTGAAATATGTTGAAAATTGTTGAAATGTAATGAAATATATATAATCTTCATCCAAATTCAAAATTCATCCAACATCCAGGAAAGTCCACTGTACATCCAGTGTCAGCTGCCTACTCTTTAAGATCCCGGCTGATCAAGTCTCTCTCATCATGGTGTAGCGACAATGCCACAGCGTTTGGCCAGGTGTCAATGGTCTTCAAGGCCACATTGAGGCTGGTTGTATCCTAAACGCAGAAAAAACAACACAGATTATTTGAGGCAGAACTACGGTTGATGGTTCAGAAATCCGGCGAGCACCAGTTGATATGGTAAATAACCCATTATTTGCAGGGTTTTATACATCCGAGGTGATGTTTTTAGACTTTTTCCATCAACAGTACCGCTTGGATGTTTCCACTCAACAAAAATCCGAGGAAGTCTTGTACAACTCAGGATGTTTTGAGGAAAGGCTGACATCATTGAAATCTGCAAGGAATTCTACAGCAATTGAACCCCCAAGTTTGGGGGTATTCAACATCCACAGCTATGACTTGTGGCGTGGCATCCATGAACGGTCAAGCTGAAGCTCATATTAATAAAAGAGACCTAGCTGGACATGGAACTCATTAAAGCAATCCCAACATGTCAACATGGCAACAGTTTCCATAAGAAACTGATAAATCCTGGTACGGCGCTGCAGAAAAACGTCGCAACTTTCAACATTGCCACTTTCCAGCCAATTTCACTCCTTTTACTACAAACGTGAACATGTGCAACATGAGCAGAATTCAGCAATCTAGTAATCTTATTTGGTAGGTTGACATGGAATCATATGGTGAACTGTTCCTAAGGATTTATACATTACAACCCCACACAATACCACAACCAAGCCTGATTTTTTTCAAAATCAGGTCTTTTTTTTGGGGGGAAGCCAACAAAAAACGTTTCCTTTTCGCCGCTTCGTTTGGAAGGTGAGTATCTGGTCGCAACAAGACATGCCGCATTGACAAAAAAGTGTGAACTGCATGCCCCCAAGTCATACCACTGGTCATCACCTCAGGTGAAAAAACCATGCAGGTGGTAAGTTCTGTTTCTGAGGGTCACTTCAGACAATGATATGTTTCATGTGTTACTGGAATATCAATGATTGGCTGCATTTTCTTGGTACTAGGAAACCATCCATTTTCATTTTGATTAAACAAAAAACTCAAATCTTTTTTTGTGTGTTTGGTTTGGCATGCGTGGGTTTTTCCCACAAGTCTCAAAGATACCAAGACAAACCGTATATAAAGGATACACAAGTAAGAATGCAACCGCCGCCAGTCTATCAAGGGCACTTAGATGGCATTAAACAATATATATATATATATTACTATATATATATATATATGCAAAACAAGCGTGTAAGTGACATCAAAATTCTGCGGAATTTAACCACTAACTTAGAGCAGTAAATGATGATGTGTCAAAACTGGGGGACTCAACTCGTCGCAACGACTTTTGACGAGGCGTTTGTCAACTTGTCATCGAGATTGGGTGATCGTTAGGGCCTATCCAAGCTGTACCAGAATTAGAGATCCTTATTAAGTTGCATTGATAAACCTCACAGTTTCAATATCAGTAGCCAAGGCAAATCTTTGGAGATGTTGGTTTCTCTAATGTTTGGGCAAACCTTCCAACTCTCCATAAGTAGTTCAATTTGATGAATTTCAGGTCATAGGAAAAAAACACATCTTCAAAGGTTGCAACATTCCTCAAGCCACATGTAAAAATCCCACATGTGGCTAGAAATCCGGCGAGTTTTCCCACCTGGAATGGTGCTAAAACCTTGGATAAATAATCTGGGAGTTCAACTACCAACCTCCACTGGTTTTCTCGCCGGATTTCTGAACCATCAACAGTAGATTTCATATTTTCCTCCAAAGGATTGACCTTCTGAAACCTTGAGGGACTCATGCCACCTTCCATGGTTCATATGCAATATGAATTAACGCATGGAGGTTGGCCTCCACATTTAGATCTATTTCTGTCACATAAATAAGGTACAATGTACGTACATAAATATACATACTCTAAATATATACATACTTTAAAAATCATCTCAAGAAGTACAGCAACAAAAACATGAACCAACATGCCAAAAACATGAGCTTGGTCGGCCAAATGCATCAACATCTCATCATCACTCCAAGATCTGAGTGCTCCAAGTTGCGGCATTGAAGGTACTCTCTTCCTGTGACAATTTCAAGGTCTCCATGTGTCGGCAAAGCATAAGTGCCAAGGACCACTCATCTTAGATCACCAAGAAAACAGCAGGAAAGCTCGGAAAACATAATGAAAACAATTGAAAACTTGGAAAACATAATGAAAACAGTTGAACTCATCACTTTTTTTGGATGGATTCTTACTGGGCCACAGAATCATCATGGCTCAACTACCACACTTCTGTAATCCCAAACGCAACTAGCTGGCTGACACATCGCAAAAAATCTGTCCAATCCGAACATCATTTCCCCCGACCAAAAATACACATTCTTGCTGTCAGGGAAAGCTGTTTAGATTCTAGATGTTCCAGCGATCCTAGTAGGGAGACTTGTGGATCACTGACCAACAGCTCCATAGAACACCCGAGAAGCCCACAGTTCTCATGGCGATGTTCATAGTGATGCTATGAAACTCCACAGAACGAAGCCAAATCTCTTGGAGGAACTGAAAGGCCTCCCGCGCCACCAAAAATCCAACATAGAAAATTGGCATTTTTGCATCACAACAAAAATCTCAAAAGTTTGCAAGAAAAATGGCTTCCAATTTTCTGATTGGAACTGTGGACAGGATTGATGTTCTATGTGAAATGATCGTGTTGTAATAGTTGCAACAGGTGGTAGCTTTGGATGTCATGACGAGCCCTGCGTAAAAACAGCGAACAGAATAACAGCGCCTTTGCTTCACAAACAGATCATCTAAGGTCAACAACATCACAGTCCCATGACATCATATCGCAATGAACAACACATCTTTGATGATTTTCGCATCCAAAACCACGACGCTTCCCATTGGCATCTTCCATTTTTGGCCTCTGACCACCGACGGTGGACACCCATTGCAGCGCTATAGTGAAAGATGTTGACTTCCTAGGCTCATCCGGTAAACGGTGTAACCTTTGCAAACCAGGGCAAAGGTATCCATGGAACCAATGATTCAATTGCAAGAAACCCGTTTGAAACAAATAAAACATATCATGCAATTCAAATTATACAAGCCATTTCGGCGTGTAGTCTCAAATTTTAACACGAGTATGCTATATGCCATTTATTTCTATAAACCTTTGTAAATGTTCTGCTGCAAATGGCCATTTTTTTTTGGAACTTTCCCTTCTGGTACTACGAATTCACGAAGTTTCTCCAATGATCTCTTGGTCATAGTTCCGAGGTCAGCCGTACGATGCACCGGTGACAAATACGGTGCATCATCGGGCAGTTTTTGTGGTGGAAAACGTGTGCAAAGTTTCATTGGTTTATGGTGAAGCTGAAGGTCAAAAAGCTGGAGGTAACCGTTGAAATCCATGAAGTAAGGGAGATCAGGTATCCGGTATACATCAACATTCACTTTGGATGATGTCACGATAGTTTAAGCAATCTAGAAGATTGGTTGGGGATATCTTCAAACAATGACATACACAAACGTCCTGAATTCTTATTCTCAGACATTGTATTGCGCAAGAGCAACTCTCGCATGCAAAGGGTAATGGATACATTGCATGAAGATATCTTCTCAGGATTTGTGAAGACAATTCCAATGTAAGACATATCGTTGCTGTGTCTGCCGCTACCCGCCTCTAAAAATTTGATGGTTGGACGACTATATAGTTTCCTATTGGGTTTTGGTAACGAATTTCAGGGGCTATGTGGCTATATCATGTGAAATTTTCGGGAGGGGCTATTCGTTGCCACCTCTTCTCGCGAGAATCAATAAGGCTCTTCTCCATTGAGTTGAGAAAATCTGCCACTTGCTCCGCTTTCTTCTCCTTCACCGTTCGGTGGAAAAAACGTTCATTCCACGCCGAAACAAGTGTTTGTCCTAGTAGTATATCATGTCCATCTCAAATCTTTATACATAGTCACCCAGTATCAATCATTCGACTCAAAACATGACAAAACACAAATAATCAGAATCACACCATCCACGTCCTTTTTAAAGCTCCAGTCAGTTTTTCCCATTCTTGCGGTAGTGATCCCCGTGTCAACGCCTTGGCCAGCTGTTGCAATCGCTTGGTGGCGGCACGCTCACCTGACGGTGAGACCTGCCATTGGTCTTTTCGGTGGAGATGGCGAGCAACCCTTGGAACATCTCTTGGACACTTGTTGGAAATTGATGAATCTATAATCTAAACACAAAATACTATAAACATCCGTATACATATTCAAATACAAAAATGAAAACATCATGTTCGAACAAAAGAAGTATAAACATTTCATTCCAGTAAACATTTCAGTAAACATTTCATAAATATGCATAAGGAAAACAGGTGAATGCTTACATATACTTACCTGGTTATCACTTAATACTTAATTAAACAAGTTCAACAAATCTTGATTGAACATCTCAACCAACACACCTTTGTTTTGGCCGGCTACCGATACAATCCCGACGTCACAATTTTCCATGAACGAGGATTCTTTACCCAAGCCTTTCTTTCCATGGACGTAGCACTCGCAACACCATGGCGGCAACTTGTTTGTTCGGTGACCCGAAATCAATCAAATTTCCAATGGCAAAGGGATGAAATTGTCATCAAAGTTCATCCCTGTGGACTGTTGTTTTAAATCAAAAATCCAAGAGTGAAGAAAGATATCCTAGTTGGTGGTTTCAGCCCCTTTCAAAAATATTACTCAAAATACGAATCTTCCCCAAATAAGGGTGAACATAAAAAATATATTTGAAACCACCACCTAGTCATACATAGAAGTTGACAAGTTGACAAAACACCCCACGTGAAAATGTCCAGGAAGTTGGAGGGATTTCGACTCATATCTTTCAGCGGGCCATACCAAAAGGTTTCTGTTTTTTTATTGTCTTCTGTGGACGCAAGGAAGGCTTGAAGATATGTTTATTGGTGAATGTTCCCCAAACAAGCGCAACACAAGGGGATTATATTGAACAACGAAGCATAAACATCCCAAAGTGACCAAAGTGACCAAACCCGATGCTACGCAGCTGAAACCACATGAAAATGGTAAGCAAAAGGGATTTCAGCATGCCAAGTAGTAAACGGTACCATTTTCACTATAGTAAATACATCTTCACGGGGTCCCTTTTCGATTGCTATGGGATTCAAGTTCAAAAGAGACAGACTTAAAGAGTCACGCAAATCCAACACAAATCCATTTTGCACTGTGACAAAACGTCGAAAAGGACAGTGTCATCCAGTGAGGTTGTGGTTACAGGCCATCTAAAAGGACCCCATGATTTGGGCAATCCATGAATGCCCAAAATCTAAACACAATGCCAGTAACCTAACCAGTCCTTACTAGGATTTGTCGATGTTTTTTCATGTAATCACCTCATTGTGTGTTTACAAAAAAATAGAGCGATTAATAGATATAATATCACCAGCATAAGTATTACAGTAGAGTCTTATTTTCATTCATATTATATTTATATCAACCCTTCTTAAACTCAAGTTCTGGACTCTCTTTGAACCGTGCTGCACTTCGTCAACGCTTCTTTTCGATGGACATCATCTCTGCCCAACTACAGGGCTGCTGCAAGAAGCTCTGAAGGGCCACGGCCTGAGCTTCGCAGTATGACAAAGGTGACGAACGGAAAAATCACGAAGAGGTTGATACCAGTTGGTTGAAACNAACAACCCCATCTTTAAAAAGCATATTTATATATATATATCCATATATATATATACATATATATATATACACATACATACATATATATATATATATATCTCGTCATTATTTCCCCAAGTAATAGCATAGAGATCACAAAATCACTAAAGTCTTCGAGCAAACACCACCACCTAGAGGAATGTTATGTCTCAAACTGATATTTTCCTTCTAGCGACCCCAAAAAATGACTTCCATGTTACTCCTCCCAATTTCCAAGTGACCGAAGCAGCACATTTCGGTGTCAGGTCCAAGAGTTGTAACGCCAAGTTCTTCGGGATGTAGATGACCTGTTTCCGTTAGAGCACCCTGAGAAATCTGTTTGAAAGTTGATTGTTTTCTAGTGGATAAAACTGCTTTCAAAAGCCTGATATATGACATTCCATGTAAATACTGATTGCTTCATAAAGGGATCATATTTCATCCCAGTATATGGGGATTCAAAGGGGATTTCATAAGCCATAACGATTGTAGATAGCATAATCCCCTATAGCCCGCAACAAAACACCAGACTTTTTGGGTCAGTTCAAAGGTCATCCACCAGGGACAAAACCAATCCTCGAGGTGGTGGGAGTGATACTGTTGATGCTTCAGAAATCCGGCGAGTTTTCCCACCAGGGATGTATAAAACCCTTTAAATAAGGAGAAAAAACATGCCAACCTCAACTGGTTAGCTGGATTTCCTCCAGTGGTGTGAAGTGAACATTTCAAAAAGAATAGGATGGTCCAAGTGTCTGATGTCTGGAATCCTGGAAATATACTACTTTGGAGTTTTAGATAGTGTTGTTTCAAACTATGACAGTGATTCTGTAGTCAGTGTGAATTTCACGCTTTGTCTGTGGTGATAGGTTTGCCCGTACACAATACATATATACAAGCTACTCCCCAAAAGTGACACTAAACAAAGAACAGAACGTATCTTTATTTACAAACGTGAGTTCAACCCTAAAACGCCCATCTACCACTTGCTACACATCTCCGTTAAAAGTACAATGCTCAACTCCCCAGAAAAGTTGAACGATTTCATACCCAAGATCTGATCCAAATGATGTTTACTCATATCCAAACCATCAAGTCTTGTCAAAGGGAACTCATTTACGACATGTCGTTTCTAGTGATGGGTATCACGAATTGGATACCATGTCATTATGTCATCTATATTATGGGGAAATTGTCCAAAATATATATAGTGACACTCCAAAGGACCATTGAGTAACCACACTATGACAATACAGTTTATGTCATTTGCTGGTATCCAACATGTTAGGTCATTTTGAGCCCAATAAACAAAATCAAACATTTATAAACGCAAACCCTTCTGACCAACTGATGGTCATTTTGAGAGCTTTGAAATCCCAAGCCGCTGGAAGGTTGTGCCAATAGCAGCTGGACTGTTGCCATCTTTCACAAACATACCCTTCCTCCAATACCCATGGAAGTGAAAAATGGGTCCCCCCAATAGTAGTTACCTTTTAAACCATTTTCCAGTTCCATGATTATGGGAGAAAGAGTAAGTCAACTTTGGAGAGCTTTTTTTGCTGCCCCCCAAAAAAACCGGTGTCAAGATCTTTTGAAAAAAACACCCCGGTCTTGTTGACCGTTCGCAGCTGAATACCTTTTTTCACGCAATTTCAAAGTTGGTCTTAGACGAATGCTTAGAGATTTGATACTCCAAAGCACCGTTGATTGCGATACAGCTCAGAGGGCACAAAACGGATTGCAGAGTGCAAAATCGGTTGGGATTTGCGCCACCCCGGCCTTTAAAATCTGCCGGAAAATCTGAGATCTTGAAGAGTTTGCAGAGTCCTTAGGAGCCCGACAATTACCCAAGTATCTGCTGAATGAATATTGAAGATTCCAAATCTTTGGAAATTCCAACTGCTTTGCTTCTCATAACTGATTCCATTGGTAATACAATTTGTTGGGAGCAAACTGCCAATGCGAACTTGTTCACAGCTCCACAGTGCCACAGTTTCATGCAGTTTCTACCTATAAGTAAGTTGACTATGGGGTCTTGATACTAAGCTGCATAACTTTCCTAATTACTAAGAACTCCCAAATCCTTGCGAATCAGCTTCCCGTTTTTGATTCCAATCTATGCTGAGTACCATCCGTCACCTTACAAACATGTTCCACCATGCAACAACCCAAGGGGCGTTCGTTGACAGCGACCGACCTATGCGGTCTTCTTCACCTTCACCACTGGCACCAAGCCGGCACTGACTGCTCCCATGAGTCCGGCGGCCAACAACCCCCCCTGCGTCCAAACGTAAGCTGGGTGAAACAGTGTTGAAAGAATCATATTCCAAAAATTCTATACCTTTTTCATACCTTTCGCGGGGTGAGGTCCGATGTGGCAAAAAAGGTGCGACCCTAAACAAGATGCATGTGTTCTCTCTGGCTAGCCACCCGTTACCCCAGATCCACCAAATTGGTGTGTTTTGGGTTTCAAGTACCTATTCAAGTTGATAACTATGAGTGATCCTGATTCAGATTGATTTTACTTTTACTCAAAAGGTACAGGTGCACAGAACTCCAGAACAACCTCACCTGGACCTAAGTATTGACCTGTATTAACAAATCCATTGAAAAAACACATCTTCATCAGGTTTTTTTCGATGGGATTGTTGCTCACTGTTGCTCTCTGATACGTCTCATTTGATACAAATTGAGAGGGTGGCGAATGAGGAACACAATAACACATCCAAAATGAAGGGTGCTTGAGATTGTTTCCTTGGAAATGAGAAATCTCAAAGCTTTGTTGGCATCTTTGGACTTTGGACAACATTTTGAAGCATTTGGCCCCATTCCCCAAAAGATAGACTCACCATAAGCTGTTCTTAAAGACCAGTGTATCACCTCTGCTGATTGAACTAACCTAACACATCACATACATATCATGACAATCACTTCAAAACAGTAATACTTCTGCAATTTACATCCTAAACATCCATAAACCATTCAGAAACCTCAATCAAAAACAACAAACGCTCAACAGAAAACCATTTCCTTTCCATTCTTGCGTCTTACTAACGGACCTGCCTGCATGTTGTATGGACCATGGAGTTCCTTGGCCGCCACGCCACCTTGATGGGTTGATACAAATTGGATGATATCAATCCATTGGTATTAACCAAGGGTTCATTGTTTAAACTCATACAATTTCCATCTCTTTGGGTACCTTGCTGGGTCACTGTGGTGATTCACCAACATGCCCAAAATCTTGAAAAAAAACCTATGCGTTGGGAGAATCTTTAGACATCTTATGGGATAGCAGGATGGCCTACAACTCTTGGGTTCTACCACTTGAGACGTGCGACTCCATTACACTAATCATCACCGATACACACCAGGAATACAGGAATACTCCATCTTACAAAATGCTCAGTACCACTTCACCATATTAATTTCTTTAAAGAAAAATGGTGGGTGCCATAAAGTGTACAACCATCTTTTTTTTGAAGGTTTTGAAGACATCATGGAAATTCGGAACCTGAGAACCTGCAGTCCAAGGGACCAAGGCCGAAAAACACGAGGCCAGCAGCAAAGAGCAAGACCTGCATCACCAAGGCGATTTGGGAATCACGGTGTAAATCGCAGCAAATTCCGATCTACCGGAAAGATAAAACATAATTTTTCGAAAAGTGTACAAATTGCATATTACTCATATTATGTAACGTGAATTAATGCTCAATGATGTAAATTGTGAACAAGTAAAGTTATAATTAGATCATCATACATTGTTCAAAATCATTCATCCTGAATCAAGCTTGTTATCTGAAGTTGCAAGAAAAACATAAGTTCTTCACAAGAAGGTAGACCAAGGGAGCGTGCTGACCAAGTATTAGTGAACAAATATGGCGAGGAATTTTCAACATCAGATTCTCGAGGTCTAGACGCATTGACAGCCAAAAAATCAAGCGAATCTCATTCAATCCATTTTCTTGTCCTGGGACAAGTCTAGAAAGATGGGATGACTGATAGAGATTCCCAAGCAACTTTGAAACTGGAGAAGTGACCGTCAAGTTGACCCCCCTTTCAGCCTTCAGCAGGGTGGGTTGCTTGTTGCCGTCCATTGTCTCACGTGCCCAAAGACCGAAACCGGTGCCCACATCGGTCAAATAGCCAGTGAAGTGAGTGGTGCAAATGGGCAAGGACAAGCAACGTCGGGTGATGCCGTTCTGGATGCCTAGAAGCTGAGTTCAAAGAAAATCTAAAGGATCCTTTTGACGTTTAACGTGGAGGTTCATGCTACCATAAAAGACCTACTGACCTACTGTGTTTTTACAGTGTAACCAAAATGCATATAGATCCCTGAAGTAGTACAGTAACCTCAACATTTAATCTCTATCCAAATAATTCTGTCTCAAACCATGAGGATTCTCACCCATTGAGATTGAAGGAAAGGAGTTTGGGGACCTAACAATCCAGGGTTCATATTATATATGTCGACAAAAGGGGAAAGGATATTTGATGATATTTGCATATATTTGCAACAATAATTTACCAACTTACTAAGACAATTTTAGATTCTATAGTTACTTCGTTCCAGCAACTCCAAATTACGTTGCTCCTCTCAAAAAGGTGGGTATGCAGTAATTGTTCAAGTATTGGATCAATCTATGAAATGAAGAGCTCCATATCAACTTTAGCCAAGTGAAGGAGCAAATGGCAGGGATGATGATGATGATGATGATGATGATGATGATGATGATGATGACGACGACGACGACGACGACAATGATGATGACAAAATTTTCGGGTTTGGTAGTCTCGTACATGGTTTTTAATACATTGCAGGAACGAAGATAGGAGTTTGTGCCACCTGATGCGTCCATGGTATGGTCTACCAAAGCTTTGACTTTGACCTTCTTTTTGAATCCGGAAGCGGGTGAGCATGATTAACAATTCTCCAAACATGTGTGTGAAAATGCCAGCAGGATTGCTGAGCAGGTGGGCATTTTTTGAATTCCTGACATTCAAAGATTTGTTAAGTCGATCTTGGGATGATGAGGGGTAATCTGGGATATGAAACCTCCTGCAGCACCGATATTTAAAAATTAACTCATCTTTCAATGAGTGGACGCACCATTGATATATCCATCAACAACGATCCTTCGAATGCCAAACATAATTTTCCGAGGGTGTTCCTTTGCACAGCTCATGGTAAAGTTTTGAATCCGTGCTGGGAATGTCCTTTTGATGAGGCCTTGGGAGAAGGCAAACAAGAGCAAGCACTCTGAGGTGTTGTCGTTGCCAGCACCACCGTGCTCCTGCCAAAAATCAAGTTGAGATCATACGTTCTGAAGATACTTATGATTGCATCATCACCTGATCAAAAAGCACTAATACAAATGCAAGCAAATATATCAGATATAGCGCACCTACATGCACTTCACACGAGTTTATTGGAATGATTTCCATCCCATGAAGGCTAAGATTTTGGATCCCCGTTTGCCCAAAAAGTGTACCTTTCCTGGTGGTCAATGGAACTGAGGAAACATAAAAAGGGAATAGAAAGGAATAACACTCCCCTGCTGCAAACTCGCCTTTCTACATGTGATTTCTGCACTTTCAAAGGCATGCGGCATTCACACGTGAAAAAAATGATCAAGAAGAGGATGGATTTGCCCATAAACTTCTGGAATCTTTTGTATGTTTCTCTTTATCTAAAATATCTCTCAACCCAACCAATCGATTTTGACATCTGAATATACATTTGATGACGATGACTTCTGGTATACCCAGCCCGGCCGGGTACACAGCCCATACCAAAAACCTCGCTCCTTGCAGTAATGCACCAGGCAGCCAGCCACCACAGCCAGGGTGGATGCCAACAAATTGGGAGAGTAGCGGCCCTGGTACAAAGCCTCGCAGTCGGACTTGCTGAAGCCAGCAAAGAAAGATCCGAACAAAAACGCCGCCAAGAGGTGTCCGAATTTGGCGCCGCCGTTCATGATCAAACGTCCTCTGCAACAAAAACATTGGGTGTGGTGTGCGTCGCAGAGATGGAGGGGACCGAAAATCATCAAAGAAACATGTTGCAGCAACACCTCGCATCGCAAACAAACTTGCAAACTGGAGTGCTTCCTCGGCAAGCTGGAATTTATTGAATGACCCTACTAATCGGTATCCCGCCCTTCCCCCAGTATGTTTATTATCATGACAGTCTTGTCAACAACAGGAGAGATAAACACATGAAATTGAACACACAAGAAGAGTCACACGGACTAAGACTTGTCACAAAACATGCAAAACAGAAAAATACCACCTGGAAAGTAGATGGCGCAACTCCTATGTATTAGTTCATCATGGCCCCTTACCACTCCACCTTTTGGGAGTTGGGCCATCTACGGACTCACTACGGTGTAACACCTAACCAACATCTGGTAATGAAAAGAGAGTAAAACAAACATGATGATAACACTGACACCAACCAAAAACATCAACAAAAACGCACCCAAACACAAGCAACGAAACCAACACGACGACAACGACAACGACGACAACGGCTTTCAAGTCCTGCGTGGCTGGTGTTACCGCTCTGATGAGACACTGTCATACCTCAGTGGCTCAAATCAATAGGATTGATACAAGAAATGATGGGTTCTTTAATTCGATGCTCCTAAGAGTTCAGGTGTTTTTTTGTTTGAGTCAAATTTTCCATATGTAATAGTAATATCTACATCTAGCTAATACGTCTTACAAAGAGTTCCTGAAACGTTCATATTCTCATCGTTGTTTCGGCAGATTTCTCATACTTAATCCTCTTGGCGCTTCCCCAATGGAAAATTTGTAAAACCAAAAAAGGCTCACTTGTAGGAGAAACAAATAAGATCGATCTTACCCAGTTCTCCTTAACAAAAAACGCATGGCCGCATGGTCTGATTTCCATCTCTTGGCAATTATTCACATGTCTCATGTGTCATTGTCCTGAACGACCAAGAGACCCATGTCAATAATGCACAGTGCGTTGACAATGCCGCTGGTGAAGCACAGGATGTTCTGAATCATCAAGAAGCCTAAAAACTCACAGGAAGTTCCGGAACAAAAATCGACTTCTATGGTTCCATCGGAGGCAATTTCATCATGAAACAAATGCGGGTTTGTTGGTGACCAGCCAACGAACTGAAAAAGACCACAACTAAACAAGCGGCTTAAACACACGCAAATACGATACTCATCCTGTGTTCAATGACCTGTACATTTGTATATATTGATATGAAACGCCAAAAGAATCCAAAAATTATCTCAATTATTTGGCTGAAAACCCAGGGATACTTCAGGATTAGCTCTCCAGGTGAAATTTGTGTTTCAACAGGAAAACTGAGATGCACCATTCAACCAGGTCCAAACATCCACTGATGCTAAACCCCGCTGTGAAACACTGGGGTTTCAACTGACCATAGGGTGGTGAAACCCCTCCTGTTGATCTTGAATCTACCAATCTTTTCATCGAAACTTCCGAATTTATGGCGAACTTCTTGGCTGAGAGGTCCATTTTCAACACACGAAAAAGGAGTGCATGTACGTCAAGTTGACACAATTCAGTATGAAAAAAAACCCAACCCTCACCACAATATGATTCCATGTGCCACTCAAGTTCGGCTCTGCCAAAAAACTGGTGTAGTCTGCACGATCCTCTGCATTGCCTTGACGAGGGGTGGAGGAATTCTCGGTCATGCAAAGGCCTCCACAAAGGGCCATCACGATGAAGCCTTAGCCACGTGGCTAACCCTGACTGGAAAAAATGTGTGAATATTATATATGTATATTATCATCTCAAGATCTAGTATATCATATATTTACAGGATAAGAACAAGTTCATGTCTACAGCTATATATTATAGACCACAATGTCGGGCCTGCTGTGACATAAACTCTTGAGCATTACAAGGCAAGGGGGGGGCTCACCCCAACGGGAGCCGGGGTTATGTCTATAATTACCATCCTTCACATCACTGCACCACCGTTTCACGTCCACATCTAGATAGGGCCATTTATATACATATATAGACACAACTACGTACACATAGTGTTTCAGAAATCCTTCATTGTTTTTGTGAGACTGCACTAAAACTGTTCCAAGAATCTATTGGATCTGCAAGAAGGGTGCGGGATAAATGTCGTGTTCTGCTCATATCTAAATACAAAAGTGCATAAAACACGAGTTCAACAATAGCAAATCTCTCTCTCTCTCTATATATATATATACACATTTGACATGCAGTACTACTCCACTTGTATCATCCATATACATTTTATAGCATTACATTGATTCCCACTTCATGTTTCGCATTCTCCCCACCCTTGATAGAACCTGAAAGATCTGTGGAAACATTTTGTGCCTCTTCGGCTCTAAATAGCCACCTTCTGACCAAAACACTGAAGAGCAAAGGGTGATCCGCGATGAAGGTCACTCCACCGGACGGGGATTCTGTGACCTCCTCCGTCTTGGTGAAGGCCGTGGAGACACTGAAGTTCCTAAACGGCCACAAGGGGGGAGCTTTAATGATCAAAGTGGGGGCACACCTTGGTTTGCAATAGTTGCTTATAGCTACTTGTTATGGGGATCGCCCAAATCTATAATTCATCTATGGCTTGAATGCTGGTAGCTTGCAACCATGCTCAGCAAATCCATTCAGTAGGCTTGATCAACCCATCATGGAAGAAGAAGAAGAAACAGTTTCAATTGTTTTTCTTCACAAGCTGCTCAAAAAGACTGCCCATGGTATCCCAAATTCATGAGTCCCACATTTGACATGGCACCTGGCACAATGATCTTATTTGTTTTCACCATTTCCTGGTGGTCTTGAGTCTTGTTGTCGGAACGCATCGCATCGAAGCATTTTTTTGGCAAGGCGCCAACATGATCTTTCCTCTTTCACAAGGCATATATGGTGAAACATGGCTGAGACATGTGAACTCTCCGGTTTTAGCATCCCAAATTCTGTACTTGTCATCTCATTGAATTCAATCAGCCATCAACAAACATACCCACTTCACCCAACCAGCCCCTTATATGGGGAAAGATCGCCACCTTGCCATCCAAGACTCCACAAGCCGAAAACGCACAAGGCCAAGAACAAGGCACCACGAAGACGTCGGGTCTGTGACATGGCCATCGTTTTCAGAGACCGAGAAAAGCTGGCGGGCAGAAATGTGCACTCGACTGCGCTTGGGCCAAAAACCTGCAACATCCGAGAAATGGCAATCTGGTATCAGTTGAATTCCATCTGTCTACGTACAAATCAGTACACAGTGTAATATACATACATATGATTGTCATGTGTGATATCTATAGATGTATACTAAAACTGCAATGCCGTGTAGGATATGCATATGCACAGTACATGTTTACGATAAACGATAAATGCGATATAGCAAAATATGAAATAACAATAACTATAGATGTACCGTACAAAAACAAAACCTGCCACATATCATAGGCCAGCCTCTGCGTATTCTTGGAACAAATCTTGAAGTTTCAATTGCCGTGGCCACTCAGTACACGCCTCTTTTGGGCGAGAATCACTACTAACATACGTGGCATCTGCTCTGCATCTTAAATGCTATCAAATACCAACTCAGGAACATGAGAATCCACAAACAAGTGCATCCTATCATATCCCTGCGTAGAATTGCCGCCATCCCTCAACCCATATATTATGATAACAGGACTAAAAACACTAAGGGATGCATGACCGTCTTGCTCCAACAAGCAGCGTTTATCTGGGTGTAGATCTTTAAATCAGGCGAACCATACAAATGGCACAGTGAGCAACACCCAAAGTGTACACACATCCACTTAACTTGTTTCAAAACATTGAAAGCAAGTTAAAGCTTACCAAACACAAAAAACATCTTGATTTCTGTCGGCTGCTCACAAGGTTTTTCACGCACAAGTTCGCTAATTAGTTGGTTTTAGACAAATGCTTAGAGATCTGATGCTCCAAAGCACTGCTTTACGATACAGCTCACAGAGGGCACAAACTGGCAACCAGCAACCTCCTGCCGCTAAAAGAGGCGGTAGTCACATCCAAAAGCGGTTGCAAAGTGTGCTGATCCATTTGTGCCTCTCCGGCCTCTTAAAATCTGGGAAAATCTGCGATTTTTGCACAAAAAAGTCCTTAGATGTGGCGTTTCAAAAAATTGAGAAGAGGATTCTCAGTAGCAAAGTGTGGAAAAAATTCTTCATTGCACTGTTGCACAGCGGCTTTATAGATCTATATAGATGTTCCATTTGGAGTCCCAAGCCTCTGTGTTACTGGAGTGATCCACTGCGACAAAGCCACATCACTCATCGAATGCTTGTTGAATCGGGATCCTTATAATGGTTCATATAAAATCCAGCTTAAAAAACGGGTAGTTTTTCATCCCCCCCCAAAAAACAGAAAAATAACCAGGGACCTTTTTTTTACACACAGAAGGAGGAGCAGGAACATCATGGAACATCCCTTTCCAAATTCTAGTAACCCACACCACGTCATCAAATTGTCTTCCAAGAGACTGAGCTTATGCAGTCTTCTTCACCTTCACTACTGGCACCAAGCCTGCACTGACTGCTCCCATGAGTCCAGCAGCCAGCAATGCACCCTGCGAGGATAGGAAATTTAGACACAACTGGCTGTTGCTCAACCGGCAATGAATTGCCCAATGTGCTGATCATTTAGTATGGAAAATTGTCATCTTCAGTTTTGTGGCTCGTCACTTATCAACCAGCATGTTATGTAATGATTGCTACTATTAAATATGACTAACATGATTCAGCATCACTAATTGTATTAATTGTACAAGTTTAGCACACGTGCACTAGACTCAAGGACTTGGACATCACCCGTTGGTAGCACTCCGTGCAACCTCCTGGACCATACTTGGTTGACTTTGTTGGGATGGTGTCATTGACTACGAAGATGACCATCTAATTTAGGATTGTTTCCCACAACATAATCGCCCACATTGCTTGCCAAACCTCGTCAAATAGACGGCACCCAGTATATAGATCCATGATGAAATACCATGTATTTATCTCTATTTTGCTGAACTGAAAAAAAACTGATTACAAAGCAGTTCGTGGAAACACTTATAGAAAAAAAACATGCATTCCCAACATTCCAACTTTCCACAAACAACAATCATCCAATAAATAGCCCTAACAAAACCCTTCCACTATCCTACCTGCATGTTGAATGGACCATGGAGTTCCTTCGCCGCAACGCCACCTGAGCGGAGCGGAAGGAAATACCCGCTGGTTTTTTTGGGGGAAACATGCCATGCTGGTTTGTTAAAAACGGATCCAAAATGTATATACTACTTATTGAAATAATTGCCCTATGTTTTCTAACAAGCCTTTCACCCCCCCGAAAATAAAAGAACAATAACCAAGGATAAAGTGGTGACTGCTCATCTGTTGTGCATACGTTCTGTAGATGCAGCCAAAAATATTATACAGTGTCGTGTGTGTATGCGCATATTTCCAGAATCTGTAGTAAGTCAATGCAATCACACAGATATGAGTACAAGATTGCAGGGGATACAAGCAATCATGATGATATTCGGATACATGTCCCTAGCAGTAAGCTGTTCACCATGGTAGGCGATCTTCCCCTGATGCACTTGGATAAGGCGTTATGATTCTCTGCAAAATGCATTGTGCGAACAAAATGCTTGAGCTCCAAAGAACACATGCCCCAGTTTAGATGCACATCATTTATGCTAGACCACTTAGGGTGCTACCTTTCACATGGAACCACAACACCAACCACCCAACACAGCTACGGTATAGCTTGCAAGCTGAGGACATGTATGCTCCGATGCTCCATGCAAACCTTGCAATGCTTACAATGCACTAGAAAAAATATCCACCCAAAGCCCAAAGCACTAAAACCAACAAACATCATGCGCAGCTTTCTTCAATGATGGGTACTGGCCCTCCGAATGTACAATATTTACATGTTACATACCGATGAAACCGTTAGAAGCAACAATGGTTGAATGTCCTTCGCTATTTCTTACACCACTACTTTCAGCCCAAGTCCAAGTCCACTATGGTCCATTTCTTCAGTCAAGAGACCAAGGCCGAAAAACAAGAGGCCAGCAGCAAAGAGCAAGACCTGCAGTACACAAGTTTGGTTTGCTGAGTGATTTTCAGCAAAACTAACCTTGGAACCCTTGACCACCTGCATTTCGAGAATTATTCAACGCTGTGAACTGGAATTGCTTCCAATAGGGAAGAGCACTCGGAAAACATCGAAATCATCTAAATCCATTGTCCTTGGCAATAAGTCTAATGTCCCCCAGCGGAAGTCAATCCAGCAGTTAGCATTCCAAAACTAAGCAAAAAACCTAGCAATTCCAAGTGAACACCAAATTGACTTAAGCCTTAATGGCACACATTGTTCCACCCCTCAGCCTTCAGCAGGGTGGGTGGGTTGTTGCCGTTCACGGTCTCACGTGCCCAAAGACCCAAGCCGGTGCCCACGTCGGTCAAATAGCCGGTGAAGTGAGTGGTGCAAATGGGCAAGGACAAGCAACGTCGGGTGATGCCGTTCTGGATGCCTAGAACGAAGGTAGAAAACAATCCGATCAGAGAAGGGGATTGGCACGGGTATACCATACAATTCCTATCTACATTCTACATTCATTCTCTATATTATACACTACAGAAACATTTCTGCCGAAGGTTTTGTATATCTTTGATCATTGTATATATGTACATTCCTTTGAAAGCTCTTGAGAACGTGTTCTGCAATGAATCCAATTCTAGTGCCTTGGGAGAAGGCAAACAAGATCAAGCACTCTGATGTGTTGTCGTTGCCAGCACCACCATGCTCCTGCTAAGGCAACATCACAAGTCTGACTGTATCTGGGTAATTTCAATTCAAAACCAGACTTCTTCCGCCATTTTGGGAGGATTCCCCTTCTAAGCCACCTTTCAGGGCGACCTCAGTGGTTTGTTTCGCTTCATATTGGCAGGACTGTACACTTCTTGATGCTACTGTGATTGTGTTGAATCGTTTCCTGACCTACAGCAAACAGTTCTCGGGATATAAAATTCACTGCTCTGGGCTTACAGGCAAATGTCAAGCTTTTGTAGCCTGCAACATGGTCAACACAAGTCGCCTACAAACTTGTAAACGTTCTAGATGTCTACCTCAAAACATGATTCACAGAGAAGACATGATATCACATGATCAAATTGGCATGTATGGGTATCATATCCTACTTGGTGAACCCCAAGACCCCAGGAGACACCATCGTTCATCACATGTCACCACAACCATTGCAATGTGTTTAGTATTGCATGGCCGTCGTTTCGTTTCCGTGATTTGAAATTAGGTTTCCAGTTGATCTACTCCTTGCAGTAATGCACCATGCAGCCAGCCACCACGGCCAGGGTGGATGCCAACAAGTTGGGAGAGTAGCGGCCCTGGTACAAAGCCTCGCAGTCGGACTTGCTGAAGCCGGCCCAGAAAGATCCGAACAAAAACGCGGCCAAGAGGTGTCCGAATTTGGCGCCGCCGTTCATGATCAAACGTCCTCTGCAACAAAAATGTTGGGTGCTTGACTATTTTAATTTTTGTGTCTACCTTCCATCCTAGATACTTCTCGGTCCTTTCCAACGACAACAGCAACAACAACAGCAGCATTTCAATCTCCCAGACTGAAAAGCCTTTCTTTGCAGTGCCAACTTGTTAGAAACAAAGAAACGTGAATTAGTTTGGATCTGAATCACAACCTGACCACAATGTTTGTAACCACTTTGCCAACACTTTGCAAAGGAAACTTCCAAGTCCTGTGTGGCTGGTGTTACCGCTCTGATGAGACACTGTCATACCTCGGTGGCTCAAACGTTTGTACATTTGCTCATCTACGAGTGTTGAACCATGAGCTCTTTTTCGATGCTTCTGGGTGTACTTGCTGCAAAGAATGCAATATAGTCACATCTTCAAGGACTGCGTCTGACTTTCCTGGTGTTTTTCTTGTACCCTAACATGTTGCAAGTTTATGTCAAATATGTCACCAGTAAGTATCCCTTGATTAGAACATTGATGAAGATTGCGTTTGCCTTTGTCGGGGGTGGAATTCATAAAATATCCCAATGGCCCCAAAGGAAGATAGGTGGTCAGAAAAGAACCTAGGTCTTGCATGGAGTTCCTTTGTTCACCCATAGTTTCGTCTTCACTAGAGGTATCACATAGGTATCACACTGTCGGTTGACCGGTTGACCACCAAGAGACCCATGTCAATGATGCACAGCGCATTGACAATGCCGCTGGTGAAGCACAAGATGTTCTGAATCATCAAGAAGCCTAAAAACTCACAGGAAGTTCCAGAAAGATTCGTTTGCATATGGCCAAGGGCACAAACACACATTCAAAGACTCAAAGATCACTCTGTTAACACCTCTTGCCGCAAGCCATTGTCACACGATGTCACACGAATGTTTGTGTCCTGCTTCAAATGAGTGTGTAACTTCCGAGAACATATATAAGGAGCCCACATAAGATTTATACCCCTAGATGACTTTGATTCAGACTGCTTTCATTAAGGTGTAGTATGACTGCAACGAAAAGGTATTTCTCTAAAGCAACATCCATGCAAATCCTTCTGGGTGACCATCCCAATACTTGCTTCAACAAACTCACAAAGGCAACTTAAAACTCAACAAAGTCTAAACACGTCCTCCAAAGCCTGCTGATGCACAACCCATGTTGTGCATTCTATTTTGCACGAGTTTGACTGGCCAATTGGTTAGGATCTTGAATCTGCATGCTTTCCTCATCAACTGGCTTGCATGAATGTAAGCATGTTGCCTATACCACCGGTGCGAAATTGAATTAGCTTCATTACTTTTCAGTTCGACATTGAAATCAATGTTGCTCACCCTGCTACTCAGTGCCGAAAAACTGCTGTAGTCCGCACGATCCTCTGCATTGCCTTGACGAGGGGTGGAGGAATTCTCGGTCATGCAAAGGCCTCCACAAAGGGCCATCACGATGAAGCCTCGGAGGTTTATTTTAAAAAAACATCCTGGACATGCTTGCAATGCATCGGGTTGGTGACTGATTGCAATTTTATCTAGATACACGTTACTGATTATACTGTATCATAATAAAATCACGCAATGTAAATATGTAATCAATCCAAAAGATGTGTTCAAGGATGACATAGATTCAAACTACAGTATATTCAAAAGAACACCAGGAACACCAGCCCCCTGTTCCATGAACATCATGATGTCTCCATCATTCACGCAACAAGAGGATACCAGTGGTTGGGGGTACCGCAAACCTGGAACATGTATATATATAAATACAATAATGTATGTATATATATATACATATGTTGTATTTATGCAAACACATGCACAGAAAAACCAACATTCATTGTGTAGTGTACAGAACTTCCATTCATTCACATACATAGTTACAAACACAATCTGGAATCTTGTATGTACAAAAATCTTCCCTGCAAAGAGAGCAGCATTGTAGAAACAAGAGTGTCATTAGATCAAGAAATTGGAGGTACAACAGCAACTTTCCATTTGCACCTGGCAGTCTGTTTGACCAAAACACTGAAGAGCAAGGGATGATCCGCGATGAAGGTCACTCCGGCGGAAGGGGATTCAGCGCCCTCCTCCGTCTTGGTGAAGGCCGTGGAGACACCGAAGTTCCTAACGGCACCAGGGGAGCTTTTATGATCAGTGAACCAAGTGAGGCTCACATGGCTTGCTTGTTCTTAGCTGTTGTTTCTGGCGTGCATAGCCCAATTCCGTAGTAATTCAAACAGCTTCTTGTATATATGGCAGGGAATGGCTTGTAACTCAATACGACTATGCTTGATTAGCCCATCATGGCCAGGAAAAAACACCCCCAGAGACAAGTCCACTCATCACGAAGAATGCACGCCATCGTTGGAAACTGCTTTCCAACCAGAACAATTGTATTGCTAGTACCAGAACTTATACAAGGAAATTGAGGCGTATAGTTGCGGCATAGATCCGGCATAGTAATGGTACTACGATGTACTACGATTACGCTTACGAAGTGAAGGTATCTGAAGAAAACAGACCATTGTATACCACGGGGAGGGTACCAGGAACATCCAGGAACGAGCAAAGTGCAACCACGAATGCCCAGAAGATCTCATAAGTCTGTGCTAGTGCAGCCTCCTTACTTGAATTGAACTGCTTACTGTACCAAGATGGGTATAGTTGTTGTAAAGGGTCTCCATATCGATTTCCATATGCTGATGCCAACAAAAACGGAATCAATGAGTGCCCACATGGCCGCGACACAAAACTTCTTAGCAACTTAGCCTGTATCTCTTGAACCAGCCCTGGCCCCTGAACCACATCCAAGACTCCACAAACTGAAAACACACAAGGCCAAGAACAGGGCACCACGGAGACGTCGGGTCTGTGACATGGCCATCGTTTTCAGAGTCGACCGAGATAAGTTGGCGGGCAGAAAATGTGCACTCGACTTCGTTTGAGCCAAAATCCTGCAGCAGGAAAACACGATTGTAAAATTGAAAGTTGTTGAAGGCAAAAGTGATCATGGCATCATTCTGCAACAGTATGAACCTCTGATACCTGAAACTACCCCTTCAATCGGTACAAAAGACTGAAGTTGAAATGAAGTTGAGGCTACACAACCCACACACACACACACATTACAAAAAACAATTGGATTTCTCCCTGCTGCTCACCAGATTTTTCACGCACAAGTTTCGCTAATTAGTTGGTTTTAGACAAATGCTTAGAGATCTGATGCTCCAAAGCACTGCTTTACGATACAACTCACAGAGGGAACAAACTGGCAACCAGCAACCTCCTGCCGCTAAAAGAGGCGGTAGTCACATCCAAAAAGCGGTTGCAAAGTGTGCTGATCCATTTGTGCCTCTCCGGCCTCTTAAAATCTGGGAAAATCTGCGATTTTTGCACAAAAAAGTCCTCAGATGTTCAACTGATGCTTCGAATGTTTTCTTGTGGCCCGGGGAGATTGGGGAGAAGATTCTCTGTACTTGATTATGCTGCACAGCGACTTTCTGTGACAACAAAACAAGGACACAAGTTTCCAGTTGAAAACCATCATTCAAGGTGAAGTAAACAGATTTTGCAACCCAACTTCCAATGTAAAATTGGCAAGACCACTCAACTAAATCTTGTCCTACGTTTGAGGTCTGAACAGTATAGAACATTCCCTCAATCCAAACCACTACCATTGCCACATCCAACATCATCCCATACATTTGTTGAATACAGGTTCATATATAATGCTCCATATAAACGGGCTGTTTTTTCATCTCCCCCCCCAAAAAAAGAGCAAATAACCAGGGACCCACTTCAGTCATCAAATTGTCTTCCAAGAGACGACCGAACCGCTTAGGCAGCCTTCTTCACCTTCACTACTGGCACCAAACCCGCACTGACTGCTCCCATGAGTCCAGCAGCCAGCAACGCACCCTGCGAGGTGAGGTTCTGAGAATGCTGGTAAGTTACTTGAAACTCTAGGAGTAAACTAATCACATCATATGGAATAGGATGGACTAGGCATAACATTGCAAAATATATCAAAATATAAAGTATGGAAAACAGCACTGGAACAACACTTGATGGCCATGTCACTTGAGCATCTACTAAATTTTAGAAACATCATATATATGACACAACAAAGTAGCCACGACTTTATTGTCAAAACCATCCCAACAATCCAACTTCCTTTGACAAAAAAACATCCCAGCAAACCCAAACAATGAACCCATTAGAGCCATCTTCCATCTGCCTGCATGTTGAATGGACCATGGAGTTCCTTGGCCGCCACGCCACCTGGGTTGGCCATGTACGGTGTGAGTCGAACGACTGGTGCCTAGTGGCAATATACAATCCAATGAATGGAAACACGACACATGTTGTCAAAAGTATCAAAAGTATCTTGTGCATGTGTTTGCGCAAAGCGGTTTTGAAATGATTGTAAAATATTGTAAATGCTCGGATCTATATATCATCTCATGAGTCAGCTGCTAACCTTGTTAAATGGCCTTCCAGTAACACACTTGCATAAGATGTATGGTGCTTTGCCGAATACTGATAAATGAATTGCGCCACCATATAAGCCTAGTGCTGCAACGCACATGCTAAGTACAGCTGTTGTAGTTGTTGAATTGACGGTGCACATTTCTCTCTGCGGACGCTGATCCATTAATCATGTAGTTCGCTACCTTTCACATGGAACCACAACACCAAACATCCAACCCCTCCCAACAAATCTACAACATTTACATATTATGGAACTTATGGAAACTTTCAACATAAACAATTTTTGGTAGTCTTTAACTTTCGCTATTTTTTGCAGCTACACGTTACATGATACCTTCAGTCCAAGTCCAGTATGGTCCATTTCTTGAAGATCAGCTGCTTCGGCTGCCATTCAGTCAAGAGACCAAGGCCGAAAAAGAGGAGGCCAGCCGCAAAGAGCAAGACCTGCAGTACACAAGCTTGGTTTGCTTAGTGAGTTTTGGCAAAACATGGCAAAACTAATCTTGGCACTTTGTTGAGTTTCCTTGACCACCTGCATAATGAGAATTATGCAAAGCTGTGCACTGGAATTGCTTCGAACAGGAAAGAGCACTCCGAAAACATAAATCATGAAAATTCATTGTCCTTGGCAATATATAAGTCTAATGTAGTCAATCCAGCAGTTAGAATTCCAAGTGAACACCAAATGACTTAAACCTTAATGGCACACATCATTCCACCCTTCAGCCTTCAGCAGGGTGGGTGGGTTGTTGCCGTTCACGGTCTCACGTGCCCAAAGACCCAAGCCGGTGCCCACGTCGGTCAAATAGCCGGTGAAGTGAGTGGTGCAAATGGGCAAGGACAAGCAACGTCGGGTGATGCCGTTCTGGATGCCTAGAACGAAGGCAGAAAACAATCCGATCAGAGAAGGGGATTGGCACGGGTATACCATACAATTCCTATCTACATTCTACATTCATTCGACATATTATACACTACAGAAACATTTCTGCCGAAGGTTTTATATATCTTTGATCATTGTATATATGTACATTCCTTTGAAACCTTTGGAGAATGTGTTCTGCAATGAATCCAATTCTAGTGCCTTGGGAGAAGGCAAACAAGATCAAGCACTCTGATGTGTTGTCGTTGCCAGCACCACCATGCTCCTGCTAAGACAGCATCGGTCAAAGAGTCTGACAGCATACTCTCTGAAGCTACTGGGTCTGGTTCCCGATGTTTGGTATATCGGGCTATATCGAGCTATCAAACACCTTGAATGTGAGTATATATCCAGCTCTTGTAGCCTGCCAAATTGTCAATATCATGGCTACTCAACCTACCCCCCTGATGTACCCCCCCAGAAATAAGGGTTTAATAAGGCCGTATTAAGGATTTGTCAACCAGCCACAACACTAGGAGTCTGCTCAATTGACAACCTCCCGTCATGCGATAAGCGTGATAAGGCTAAGGTTCCACATCGTGCTCCCCTACAAACTTGTACATGCGACAAGACTATATTTCCGCACGCATCATCAACTTGCCGACATAACTTACCTGGTCAGCTCCAACCCCACATGACACCCCATACATGCAATCTGCCTCGAACTAGTGACAGGACAACATAATTTGGCTGCATGCGGTCACCGCAATCATTGAAATCTTCATCATGTTTAGTATTGCATGGCCGTTGTCGTTTCCGTGATTTGAAATTAGGTTTCAAGTTGATCTACTCCTTGCAGTAATGCACCATGCAGCCAGCCACCACGGCCAGGGTGGATGCCAACAAGTTGGGAGAGTAGCGGCCCTGGTACAAAGCCTCGCAGTCGGACTTGCTGAAGCCGGCCCAGAAAGATCCGAACAAAAACGCGGCCAAGAGGTGTCCGAATTTGGCGCCGCCGTTCATGATCAAACGTCCTCTGCAACAAAAATGTTGGGTGCTTGACTATTTTAATTTTTGTGTCTACCTTCCATCCTAGATACTTCCCGGTCCTTTCCAACGACAACAGCAACAACAACAGCAGCATTTCAATCTCCCACACTGAAAAGCCTTTCTTTGCAGCGCCAACTTGCTGGAAACAAAGAAACTTGAATTAGTTTGGATCTGAATCACAACCTGACCACAATGTTTGTAACCACTTTGCCAACACTTTGCAAAGGAAACTTCCAAGTCCTGTGTGGCTGGTGTTGCCGCTCTGATGAGACACTGTCATACCTTGGTTTCAGAGATTGTGTCTGATTTTCCTGGTGTTTTTTCTTGTACGCTAACATGTTGCAAGCTTATGTCAAATATGTCACCAGTAAGTATCCGTTGATTAGAACATTGATGAAGATTGCCTTTGCTTTTGTATGCTTTTGTCGGATTCAAAAAAAAGACCCCAATGATCCAAAAGGAACATAGGTGCTGAGAAAAGAACCTAGCCTTTACATCTTGCATGATCCTAAATGAACATAGGTGGTAAGAAAAGAACATAGCCTTCACGTCTTATATGGAGTTCCTTCGTTCACGTTTATTTTCATCGTGACAATAGATTGTCGGTTGACTACCAAGAGACCCATGTCAATGATGCACAGCGCATTGACAATGCCGCTGGTGAAGCACAAGATGTTCTGAATCATCAAGAAGCCTAAAAACTCACAGGAAGTTCCAGAAAGATTGGTTTCCATATGGCCGAGGGAAAAAAGCACACATTCAAAGACTCAAAGATCAATCCGTTACCACCTCTTGCCATATCTGGGTTTCATGAGAGGTTCCCTCGGTTGATTTCTCAAATGGAACCAGACCGCAATGCGTTTTTGCCACTACACCGTCACCGTTTTTAAAAGTAAATGAAGAAAACACATCTTAAAATAGGTGTACATTCCTTACAAGTAGTGAAAGGTCTGCTTGGGAATATCAAACGTATTTGAGTGATGTAAAACAAACAAGAATCACCAAGTTAGATTCAAACATCTATCTGATTGGTACCTGTAGCCATCACATCCTTGTATATGCTTGTATCACCTTTCTGAGAACATATGAAGGCTACACCAATGCCACATGTAACGAAAGGGTATTTCCAATCTCTGAAGCAACACCTATGCAACCCTTCTGTCA
>DF240833.1:31177-99202 GCA_000507305.1 Breviolum minutum Mf 1.05b.01
AACCGCGAACCGGGATCATATATGTGTTGTATTTATGCAAACACATGCACAGAAAAACCAACATGTTTCAACATTTCATTGCGGTTTTTCCAATGTGATAGTGTACAGAACTTCCATTCATTCACATACATAGTTACAAACACAATCTGGAATCTTGTATGTACAAAAATCTTCCCTGCAAAGAGAGCAGCATTGTAGAAACAAGAGTGTCATTAGATCAAGAAATTGGAGGTACAACAGCAACTTTCCATTTGCACCTGGCAGTCTGTTTGACCAAAACACTGAAGAGCAAGGGATGATCCGCGATGAAGGTCACTCCGGCGGAAGGGGATTCAGCGCCCTCCTCCGTCTTGGTGAAGGCCGTGGAGACACCGAAGTTCCTAACGGCACCAGGGGAGCTTTTATGATCAGTGAACCAAGTGAGGCTCACATTGGTTGCTTGTTGTCAGCTGCTAGCTGTTGTTTTTGGCGTGCATAGCCCAATTCTGTAGTAATTCAAATAGCTTCTTGTATATGGCAGGAAATGGCTTGTAACTCAATACTACTATGCTTGATTAGCCCATCATGGCCAGGAAAAAACACCTCCAGAGACAAGTCCACTCATCACGAAGAATGCACGCCATCATTGGAAACTGCTTTCCAACCACAACAATTGTATTGCTAGTACCAGAACTTATACAAGGAAATTGAGACGTATAGTTGCGCCATAGATCCGGCATAGTAATGGTACTACGATGTACTACGATTACGCTTACGAAGTGAAGGTATCTGAAGAAAACAGACCATATTGTATACCACGGAAAGGGTACCAGAAACATCCAAGAACGAGCAAAGTGCAACCACGAATGCCCAGAAGATCTCATAAGTCTGTGCTAGTGCAGCATCCTTACTTGAATTGAACTGCTTACTGTACCAAGATGGGTATAGTTGTTGTAAAGGGTCTCCATATCGATTTCCATATGCTGATGCCAACAAAAACGGAATCAATGAGTGCCCACATGGCCGCTACACAAAACTTCTTAGCAACTTAGCCTGTATCTCTTGAACCAGCCCTGGCCCCTGAACCACATCCAAGACTCCACAAACTGAAAACACACAAGGCCAAGAACAGGGCACCACGGAGACGTCGGGTCTGTGACATGGCCATTGTTTTCAGAGTCGACCGAGATAAGGTGGCGGGCAGAAAATGTGCACTCGACTTCGTTTGAGCCAAAATCCTGTCGCAAGAAAACACGATTGTAAAATTGAAGGCAAAAGTGATCATGGCATCATTCTGCAAGAATATGAACCTATGATACCTGAAACTACCCCTTCAATCGGTACAAAAGACTGAAGTTGAAATGAAGTCAAGGCTACACACACACACACATTACAAAAAACAATTCGATTTCTGCCTGCTGCTCACCAGATTTTTCACGCGCAAGTTTTTGCTAATTAGTTGGTTTTAGACAAATGCTTAGAGATCTGATGCTCCAAAGCACTGCTTTACGATACAGCTCACAGAGGGAACAAACTGGCAACCAGCAACCTCCTGCCGCTGAAAGGGGCAGTAGTCACATCCAAAAGCGGTTGCAAATTGTGCTGATCCATTTGTGCCTCTCCGGCCTTTAAAATCTGGGAAAATCTGCGATTTTTGCACAAAAAAGTCCTCAGTCAGATGTTCAACTGATGCTTCGAATGTTTTCTTGTGGCGGAGGAGATTGGGGAGAAGATTCTCTGTACTTGATTATGCTGCACAGCGACTTTCTGTGACAACAAAAAAGACCACAATTTTCCAGTTGAAACCATCATTCAAGGTGAAGTAAACAAATTTTGCAACCCAACTTCCAATGTAAAATTGGCAAGACCACTCAACTAAATCTTGTCCTACGTTTGAGGTCTGAACGGTACAGAACATTCCCTCAATCCAAACCACTACCATTGCCACATCCGACATCATCCCATCCATTTGTTGAATAAACGTTCCATTTATGTAAACGGGTAGTTTTTCATCTCCTCCCCCCAAAAAAAGAGCAAATAACCAGGGACCCACTTCAGTCATCAAATTGTCTTCCAAGAGACGACGAACCGCTTAGGCAGCCTTCTTCACCTTCACTACTGGCACCAAACCCGCACTGACTGCTCCCATGAGTCCAGCAGCCAGCAACGCACCCTGCGAGGTGAGGTTCTGAGAATGCTGGTAAGTTACTTGAAACTCTATGAGTAAACTGATCACATCATATGGAATAGGATGGACTAGGCATAACATTGTAAAATATATCAAACTATAAAGTATGGAAAACATCACTGGAACAACACTTGATGGCCATGTCACTTGAGCATCTACTAAATTTTAGAAACATCTGACATGACACAACAAAGTAGCCACGACTTTATTGTCAAAACCATCCCAACAATCCAACTTCCTTTGACAAAAAAACATCCCAGCAAACCCAAACAATTACCCCATTAGAGCCATCTTCCATCTGCCTGCATGTTGAATGGACCATGGAGTTCCTTGGCCGCCACGCCACCTGGGTTGGCCATGTACGGTGTGAGTCGAACGACTGGTGCCTAGTGGCAATATACAATCCAATGAATGGAAACACAACACATTTTGTCACAAGTATGAAAAGTATCTTGTGTATGTGTTTGCGCTGAGTGTTTTTGACATGATTGTAAAATATTGTAAATGCTCGGATCTATATATCATCTCATGAGTCAGCTGCTAACCTTGTTAAATGGCCTTCCAGTAACACACTTGCATAGGATTTATGGTGCTATGCCAAATCCTGATGAATGAATTTTCAGCTCCATAGAGCGCATGGGCTCGCCTGCCTGTGAAAGCCTTGTTTAGGACTGAGACGGGCTATAAATTCCTGCACGTGTTGTCCCATGTCTGGTGAAAATTGACGGCCTGCTGCTTAGTGTCGGGGACGAATTAATCATGAAGCACTAGCTAGTTGACATGGTCAAATGATACTTTCCATGTGTTTTCCATCAAGCTGTGCCGGAAACCAAAGTCCACTCGCACCGTTTTTACCCATTTCAAGCCACGTCCTAGTGCTGCAACGCACATGTTAAGTACAGCTGTTTTTGTTGAATTGATGGTGCACATTTCACTCTGCGGAAGCTGATCCATTAATCATGTAGTTCGCCACCTTTTACATGGAACCAAAACACCAAACATCCAACCCCTCCCAACAAATCTACAACATTTAGATACATATTATGGAACTTATAGAAACTTTCAACAGAAACAATCTTTGGTAGTCTTTAACTTTCGCTATTTTTTGCAGCTACATCTTACATGATACGTTCAGTCCAAGTCCAAGTCCAGTATGGTCCATCTCTTGAAGATCAGCTGCTTCGGCTGCCTTTCAGTCAAGAGACCAAGGCCGAAAAAGAGGAGGCCAGCCGCAAAGAGCAAGACCTGCAGTACACAAGTTTGGTTTGCTGAGTGAGTTTTGGCAAAACATGGCAAAACTAATCTTGGCACTTTGTTGAGTTTCCTTGACCTCCTACACAATGAGAATTACGCAAAGCTGTGCACTGGAATTGCTTCGAACAGGAAAGAGCACTCCGAAAACATAAATCATGAAAATTCATTGTCCTTGGCAATATACAAGTCTAATGTAGTCAATCCAGCAGTTAGCATTCCAAAACTAAGCAAAAAACCTAGCAATTCCAAGTGAACACCAAATGACTTGAGCCTTAATGGCACACATTGTTCCACCCTTCAGCCTTCAGCAGGGTGGGTGGGTTGTTGCCGTTCACGGTCTCACGTGCCCAAAGACCCAAGCCGGTGCCCACGTCGGTCAAATAGCCGGTGAAGTGAGTGGTGCAAATGGGCAAGGACAAGCAACGTCGGGTGATGCCGTTCTGGATGCCTAGAACGAAGGTAGAAAACAATCCGATCAGAGAAGGGGATTGGCACGGGTATACCATACAATTCCTATCTACATTCTACATTCATTCGACATATTATACACTACAGAAACATTTCTGCCGAAGGTTTTGTATATCTTTGATCATTGTATATATGTACATTCCTTTGAAACCTTTGGAGAACGTGTTCTGCAATGAATCCAATTCTAGTGCCTTGGGAGAAGGCAAACAAGATCAAGCACTCTGATGTGTTGTCGTTGCCAGCACCACCATGCTCCTGCTAAGACAGCATTGGTCAAAGAGTCCGACAGCATACTCTCTGAAGCTACTGGGTCTGGTTCCCGATGTTTGGTATATCGGGCTATATCGAGCTATCAAACACCTTGAATGTGAGTATATATCCAGCTCTTGTAGCCTGCCAAATTGTCAATATCATGGCTACTCAACCTACCCCCCTGATGTACCCCCCCAGAAATAAGGGTTTAATAAGGCCGTATTAAGGATTTGTCAACCAGCCACAACACTAGGAGTCTGCTCAATTGACAACCTCCCGTCATGCGATAAGCGTGATAAGGCTAAGGTTCCACATCGTGCTCCCCTACAAACTTGTACATGCGACAAGACTATATTTCCGCACGCATCATCAACTTGCCGACATAACTTACCTGGTCAGCTCCAACCCCACATGACACCCCATACATGCAATCTGCCTCGAACTAGTGACAGGACAACATAATTTGGCTGCATGCGGTCACCGCAACCATTGAAATCTTCATCATGTTTAGTATTGCATGGCCGTCGTCGTTTCCGTGATTTGAAATTAGGTTTCAAGTTGATCTACTCCTTGCAGTAATGCACCATGCAGCCAGCCACCACGGCCAGGGTGGATGCCAACAAGTTGGGAGAGTAGCGGCCCTGGTACAAAGCCTCGCAGTCGGACTTNGGTGTACATTCCTTACAAGTAGTGAAAGGTCTGCTTGGGAATATCAAACGTATTTGAGTGATGTAAAACAAACAAGAATCACCAAGTTAGATTCAAACATCTATCTGATTGGTACCTGTAGCCATCACATCCTTGTATATGCTTGTATCACTTTCTGAGAACATATGAAGGCTACACCAATGCCACATGTAACGAAAGGGTATTTCCAATCTCTGAAGCAACACCTATGCAACCCTTCTGTCAGTGCCGAAAAACTGCTGTAGTCCGCACGATCCTCTGCATTGCCTTGACGAGGGGTGGAGGAATTCTCGGTCATGCAAAGGCCTCCACAAAGGGCCATCACGATGAAGCCTCGGAGGTTTAAAACATCCTGGACATGTTTGCAATGCATCGGGTTGGTGACTGATTGCCATTTGCCTCAATACACACCACGAATTATCCACCATCCAAAATGTGAGACCCTTGGGGTGAGGGCCACAAACGAACGTAGATATCCAACATCCTCCAGCATTTCATGCGTTTCACATTCAATAGTTGATTGAAATTGAAACTATCACTGTACCAGCAAACATGGTGTCATCATTAAATCATCATTAACATACACAAACTTATATGTGAGCTAGCGGCAAAATTCCCAGTCCCAAAGATCTACACCTTATGAATGTTAGCGTTTTAATATCGTTTTGATATCGCTTTTTTTAAATGTTTATCGTCTTACAAGGAACTGATGCTTTATTGTTTTACAAGGGTTTGAAGCAAAAAGTAGCAAATAGGGTCCACCTTTATCGTTTTACGAAGGATCACCATTTATAAAACTACGCAGCTTATACTCCAGCATGTCTCAACTTATCCTTTTCCAGCACACCTGCAAACTACCAAGTTTATTACATATGAGTGTCATTCACAAAAAGGATTCTGTTTGAACCTTTTAGCCATTTGCTCATGTACAAAGGCCTTCCAACAAATGATAGCTGTTTTTGCAGAAACATGAATTATAGTTGTGAAGGGAATCAACAAATTCAAGTACCACCCACAACTTTCCATTTGCACCTGGCAGTCTGTTTGACCAAAACACTGAAGAGCAAGGGATGATCCGCGATGAAGGTCACTCCGGCGGAAGGGGATTCAGTGACCTCCTCTGTCGTGGTGAAGGCCGTGGAGACACTGAAGTTCCTAACGGCACCAGGGGGAGCTTTTTGATCGTGGTTGCAATATTTGCTAGATTTTGCTAGCTACTTGTTTTTTGCTCATGGCCAAGCTAAAACTCCTCGTGGCCAGGATGCCATATTCCACAATGGTGCTGCTACCCGCGGGGTGACTTGCAATTTTTAGGCATGTCTTGCACAGTCGACATGTTCTCCCATAAAATGAACTTTACTTTGATGCCAACAAAAACGAAGCATCAATGAGTGCCCACATGGCCGCTACACAAAACTTGTGTCAGAAACTTAGCCTGTATCTCTTGAACCAACCCTGGCCCCTGAACCACATCCAAGACTCCACAAACTGAAAACACACAAGGCCAAGAACAGGGCACCACGGAGACGTCGGGTCTGTGACATGGCCATTGTTTTCAGAGTCGACCGAGATAAGGTGGCGGGCAGAAAATGTGCACTCGACTTCGTTTGAGCCAAAATCCTGCAGTAACAAAAACAAGTGGAACCAAATTCGTATGGTGGCGGAAAATTGAAACGTATTGAGGGCCATAGCGGTCATGGCATCATTCTGCATGAACCTGAACCTATTGCAAATTATGATGATACTTCAAAAACTACCCGTTCAATTGGATTCAATTGGTATACATAAAAACAATTCGATTTCTGCCTGCTGCTCACCAGATTTTTCACGCACAAGTTGTGCTAATTAGTTGGTTTTAGACAAATGCTTAGAGATCTGATGCTCCAAAGCACTGCTTTACGATACAGCTCAGAGGGAACAAACTGGCAACCAGCAACCTCCTGCCGCTAAAAGAGGCGGTAGTCACATCCAAAAGCGATTGCAGATTGTGCTGATCCATTTGTGCCTCTCCGGCCTTTAAAATCTGGGAAAATCTGCGATTCTGCACAAAAAAGTCCTTAGATGTTCAACTGACGCTTCGAATGTTTTCTTGTGGCGGAGGAGATTGGGGAGAAGATTCTCTGTACTTGATTATGCTGCACAGCGACTTTCTGTGACAACAAAAAAAGAACACAATTTTCCAGTTGAAACCATCATTCTAGGTGAATTAAACAAATTTTGTAACCCAACTTCCAATGTAAATACGACTTTGGCAAGACCACTCAACTAAGTCTTGTCCTGAGTTTGAGGTCTGAACGGTACAGGCATTAAGTCAATCCAAACCACTACCAGTTGCACCGACAAAAAGCTCTATATAATCAAATCCAAAAGCCGCCTTCTTCATGTGATGATTGCCACATCCCAATCATCCCATCCATTTTTGAATAAACCCACATCACTCATCAAATTGTCTTCCAAGAGACGACTGAGCTTAGGCAGCCTTCTTCACCTTCACTACTGGTACCAAGCCTGCACTGACTGCTCCCATGAGTCCAGCAGCCAGCAATGCACCCTGCAAGGTGAAGTGAGAATGCTAACGATGCTAACTTCGTTGAACTTTGAGGAAAAACTTCAGGTTTTTAATCTGAAACACCTTATGGACTGCAGGCATAACATGGCAAAACCATCCAAAACATCGTTGGAACAACCGAGTGTTGCAGGGTATTAGCCATTGGTGGGTTCGAGAAGGTGTGTTCCATTCAACATGTTCAGGGATATTGACACTCCCCTTTCAAAAGGAATCATGTTTAAGTAGCCACAACTTGTCACAACTTCATTGCAAAGAAGGCAAAAAGAACATGCCAACATTTCAACTTCCATTAAAACCACCTAGTAAGACGCGACCTTAGTTCAAAAAACATTCCAACAATCCAACTTACACCTGAAAAAAACAACCCGGTAAGACAAATCCAATCAAAAAACCAAACCATGAGCCCATTTGTAGCCATTTTTCATCTGCCTGCATGTTGAATGGACCATGGAGTTCCTTGGCCGCCACACCACCTGGATTGGCAGTTTCTGTTGTGCTGTCTCTTCGGTGGAAGCTTCGAAACACATGCCACGAATTGCAGTGAAAAAACGTAGCAATGGGTCCCTAAAACCCGAAGTTGATGATAGATGAGGGATGCCAAATACCTCACATCAATAGATATCACAAAGAGTAAACTACACCTTCTACACTGACCAATGTTAACATACCTATGCCAATACGTAGAAATAAAAAGTAAGAGCCAATTCACAATGATAGTGAATAAATGTGAAAAACACATCTCAGCTTCTTAAATCATAGCTAATAGACATGTCAGGATGTTCAGTGCAAGTATCACCTTCAGCTTTCTTTGACATGTAGCATATTGTCTACTGAGCCTGTTGACAGCAAAACTGTTACGGTTAAACAATCAATCACAATGTGTGCACCACCTGTGTGTCCAAACAACAACAACAACAACAACAACAACAACAACAACAACAACAACAACAACAACAACAACAACAACAACACCAGCAACAACAACACCAACAGCAACAGCAACAGCAACAGAAACAGCAACAACAACCGCCACAACAAAAAAACAAACAAAACAAAACAAAACAAAACAAAACAAAACAAAGCTAACAAACAAACAAACAAACAAACAAACAAACAAACAAACAAACAAACAAACAAACAAACAAACACACACAAACATAACAAGCACACAAACAATAGTAACAAACAAACAACACACACACAAACATGAAACATATCCATCTAGTGCAACATATTTCAAATCAATAAAGACCTGAAACAAACCATTCGTGTATATCCAGGTTGTGCACTCTTGTGATATCTCCGAGTTTGGTGGTGCCACCAACTTCCGTAGCAACTCCAACCAAAGCCTACCCCCAAAAGCACCCGGAACATGGAACTCAAAATTTTCTATGTTCAGGTTCGAGTTGCCTATGCGTGCATATATTCAAAATTATGTGTATATATTGGAATATATATATATATATATATGTCTTCACTTTATTTCTGTGGGTTTGATCTGGCAGCCAGCTACTTAAGCTGCCTTGCAGTCAAGAGACCAAGGCCGAAAAAGAAAAGGCCAGCAGCGAAGAGCAAGACCTGCAGTACTGAAGTTTGATTTGCTGAGTCAGTTTGAGCAAAACTGACCTTGGCACTTCGTCAGGTTCCTTGAGCACATGCGTTTTGACCACCATGCAAAGCTTTTAAAATGAGTTTCTTCGAACGGGAAAGAACACTCCTAAAACTAGCGATGGGCGATCGGAATAAGTCCAAACCCCCAATAGCGGAAATGAATCCAGCAGTAAGCATTTCCATACTAAATAGAAAGCATTCAAAAACCTAGGCTTTCTCAATGAAGACTACATGACTTACGCCTTGAGCATATGGTACCTATCCTTTTCTTCCACCCTGCCCTTTCAGCCTTCAACAGGGTGGGTGGGTTGTTGCCGTTCAACGTCTCACGTGCCCAAAGACCCAAGCCGGTGCCCACGTCGGTCAAATAGCCGGTGAAGTGAGTGGTGCAAATGGGCAAGGACAAGCAACGTCGGGTGATGCCGTTCTGGATGCCTGGAAGTGGTCGGATTGAAAGATGGTAGGTCAATGAAGATATTATCTAAGACTAAGATTCATATAGACATTAGATCTTATGTATTTCTATGTGCTGTATCATTGATCTGGGTTGACCAACATGAGGAAACCTGTTGCTTTCCAAAAAATGATCTAAGAGAGTTATAATGTCTAAGCTTTTGGGAACTGGAGACTTCTCCAGTAACATGCCGTAGCTGTAGCCAAGTTTTCCTCCCAAGTTTTTTGCGACCATAATCGCCCGGGTCGACATGTCCAGTGCTCCCCAGTGGTAGTTAATTGGATATCTCTGTAGATTGATTTATGAAGGATATGGGCACGAAAAGTTGCTCACTAATGAAATCCGTTGCCAAGAAATTATTGAATCCTTTGAAACCAGGTTCGGTTCCTGCATGAACCCATTTCTAGTGCCTTGGGAGAATGCAAACAACAGCAAACACTCAGAGGTGTTGTCGTTGCCAGCACCACCATGCTCCTGTCGAATCATACCAGTCTTGAGGAGTGACAACCTTCAATGATATGATAAGTTTCCACATGGTGGAGGCTTCTCCAACAAGCTTGTTAACATTTTGTACATATATGCTAAACCGTTCACATCACCAACAGCATTTCTACAAACAAAAAAGAACAAAATTACATAGTAACCCAACCTCAAACCGTCTATGTCTTTTAAACTTGCTGTCCCTTTGCCCTCTGTGCACTCCCATTGTTTTCCATGTTTGATGGATAGTCCTTGCAGTAATGCACTAGGCAGCCAGCCACCACGGCCAGGGTGGATGCCAACAAATTGGGAGAGTAGCGGCCCTGGTACAAAGCCTCGCAGTCGGACTTGCTGAAGCCAGCAAAGAAAGATCCGAACAAAAACGCGGCCAAGAGGTGTCCGAATTTGGCGCCGCCGTTCATGATCAAACGTCCTGCGGAAAACTTTTAGCGCAAAGGGGAGCTAGTTGTGTGAAAGTGAGAAGGCACATGTCGATGGACAATCTTTTGGAAGAATTGAATCTGAAAATCGTCATCAAAACCTTATCCAAACCCTGATTTTCCTTCCATCCTTTAATATCCATCCCCGGAGCTACCACCCACATTAATAAGATGTTTTTCAACCTGATGGAAAATCCCATCAAATGTAAGCTTGCATCATCTTCACACCTAGAGGTAAAAATCATAGCAAATCTCAAATCCACTTTCCCACTCCTGTATGGCTGGTGTTACCGCTCTGATGAGACACCGTCATACCTCACCACTGTTCAAAAAAGTGGGTCTGCTCAACAGCAACCTTTGAGGCACTGGTCTGTTCAATGAAATCTCTCCATTTGGGCAAGATTTATCAGCCATGCAGGTGAAATAGCATTTTGCATTCATTCCTGAATGATTCATACTAGTGGCAATAGTTTCAGATAGACACGATCAGTGGGATCCTTGACAATCATACTAGCATTGACGGCACTGAGAGTCGGAAGGAGCAAGAACCGTAACTGTTGCCAATCTGACATCTTCACATTGCCTGATTCTTGTCATTTTTGAAAACATGTCGAAAACAAAAAAAAACAGCTTCGTTTGTTCAATGCCAAGGGACCCATGTCAATGATGCACAGGGCATTGACAATGCCACTGGTGAAGCACAAAATATTCTGAATCATCAGAAAACCTAGAGCTCTGGGAAAACAGCAGCAAAACCCAGAAAAAAACGCCGAAGTCCAAGGCCGATGGTGCCAATTAATTTGTTCGTGTTGGCGTAAGAAGATGTCGTTCTGAAACAAGTACCAACCTATATATATATATATATACATGCCATATTTACCTTCATGTTTACATAAGAACCAACCAAATGTCGGTAAATGTATAATACATGGATCCTATTCCTATGGGAAATGTACATCTAACATGTCGTACATTGATATACAGTTTCATTTCGTGTGTTTTATTCTAGCCAACCCCTGAGACGGAACAAACCCGAACCGGGTTTAAAGGGCTGAAACTAAACTCCTCTGTTGTCATTGCGAGTGCGTATACGTTTATTGCAACTTTGAAGCGTGTGGCCATGTGTTTCCTAGTCACAAAGCTGGCATATTTAACCTTTGGCAAAGAATCAATAAGCGGTCCCATGGGACATATCAATCTGCTGATGACCAAAAACCAAGAGAACCATAACCACCAAAGTTATGGTAGTGTGTGCCACCCAACTGTTCCGAAAAACTGCTGTAGTCTGCACGATCCTCTGCATTGCCTTGACGAGGGGTGGAGGAATTCTCGGTCATGCAAAGGCCTCCACAAAGGGCCATCACGATGAAGCCTCAGTGGAGTTGGAATTCATGAACGCAGGGTCCCTACGCTACCAGCTGCTAGCACCCCCCTGCAGAGAAAATCGCAAATAAAATGCCCTGTGAAGTCATCACCCACACACCCCAAACAAAACACTGGTTCAACCTGCATCTCAATCAAACATATGCAAACGAGGCAAATATTTACATTGAAACTTGATAAATTTTATACAAAGGCGTGGACATGACATGGACATTGCAGAGTCTTCCTATGAAACGCTCGATAGGAGTTGCAGCAAAGTAATAGATCATGAGATCCTGAAGGGTCACCAAAATCTAAGTCGCGACTTCTCCTCAAATAGAAGCATAATTCTCAGAGCATAGGTGCTAATTATAAACTGGAACCAACAAAACCGGGATGCAAAAACGTCGCAGTGTGTGACATTTTGATATATTCGCTTGTGTGTTGTCACCTGGCCATTATGTTTCAATCATTATGTCAGTCAATCATTGTCACATTTACAGGATGTGTTTCAACGCATGTGCCACCATATTTCACCGCTCATCTTCCAAGACACTGAAAAGCAAAGGATAATCCGCGATGAATGTCACTCCGGTGGAAGGAGATTCGGCGGTGACCTCCTCCGTCTTGGTGAAGGCTGTGGAAACACTGAAGTTCCTGAGGTGAAAGACGGCAAACACAGTGACTAGTAACACCTAAATATTTCATGTATGGATCTGGCCAAATTATAATGTTTCGCCAACCTAGGTTTCCCTGAAATAAGGGGATTTCCCTTACTAAACCACCATTTGGGGTGAGGTCGTGTGAGGTCGCTATAATTTGACCAGATGGATTATCATGAAGGTAGAATGGATCGCTTCAAGAGGAACTTCTGGAGAAAACATCTCACCTGAACTTAAAGCGCATGATTTTGTGGTGAAAGTTTCAACATGAATGGTGTCTGAAAGTCCAATAATTTCACAGAATTTCCAAACATTTGTTGCCGAAAGATATCAAAAGCATATTGTTGCCATCCAAGACTCCACAAACCGAAAACACACAAGGCCAAGAACAAGGCACCACGGAGACGTCGGGTCTGTGACATGGCCATCGCTTTTTTTCGGGCAGAAAATGGGCAGCAAAAATCGACTTCGTTTGAGCCAAAAAGCTGAAAACGGAAGCGCAACTTTGGTGATCATGAGTGGCAAATGTCCATCTTTTGAAAAGTCTTTTAGACTAATAGAGATTATTGGCATCTATACTAAACATACTCCATACATCATGTGCAACCAAGGTATAAATGGGTTGTAACTTATATGCTACCAATCTTGTAAATTGTAAGCACATCTGTCATCATGCGTCATCAAATGTCTGCCCTTGTGCATTGATTATATAAATCAAATAAACCTCAATTGCAATTCCCAATTCAGATCCATTTCGGAAAAAGTTCTTCTTCAACCTTACTCTTTTTTGTGAACTTTTACTGAATCAAAGCAATTAAAGTCCACTTTTTTTTGGGGGGGGTCATATTTTTTCATCATACTGTCCTTCCCGCCCAAATCAAACACATCTTCCTGGGATTTTCAAAAAAAAAGGTGGCCTGAACCATCCATCCTACAACTTCCCTGTTTTTCAACACACCGAACTTTCGGGACCCAAAAATCTGCGCCTCGTGGCTCTGGTGATCGTGATCTGTCATGAAGGTGAGGCGATAGCGATGTAAGGCATTTTGAGCAAATCCCAGATGATCCGGACCATCATTTGCATAAGTTTCGAAGGTTGCATAAGTTCCTGAAAGAGATGACACTCTTTTGTTCACATCATTGTCATTGTTTGTTTTTGTTTTTGTGTGTGTGTTTTCTTTAATGTTGGGAGACGGAGACAACTTGAAATCAGCTGGGGGGGGGGGGGGTGATTTGGAGAGTTTCCTCTGTGAGAAAAGACGGCTCATGGCCCTGGAGTTTCATGCTCCAATGTCCAACAAACTCCCAAACAAAGGAATGCTTGAAACGTGGAACATATATGAGATTTCTTCAAGATAGGATATGTAGCAAGAACCCGCCACTAGGTGGTGGTTTCAACCCATCTGAAAAATATTAGTCAAATTGGATCATTTCCCCAGGTAAGGGTGAAAATAGAACATATTTGAAACCACCACCTAGGCCATTGTTGGGTCATATAGGTCATATAAATGTTGATTTCGCGATTGCAATTCATTGCAAACTAGCAATCCGGGAGGAAAAAGTGAGGAAAACAAACAAATGCTCCAATTTTTACCCATCAACACACTCCCCACAGTCAAAGAGCCATCCCTCACAGTGACGTGACCAGCATGACTGGTGTGGGCACGAATTTGATGTCGACGTCCCGTGGAGATTTCAACTGCTACCAGGCTCAGTGCCATGCCACTCGAATGCAAGTGAGCAACGACCTGGATCATTGTACTGGCTAAGGGATGAAGGATGGGAGTCTCACAAAATGGATTGAAGATGATCCAAGAAGCAACTGAATGAACTTTTTTCTGTTGGATACTGAGCATACTCAGTACACTACACTTTTATCCAAAACAATGATTGACACTAAATCATTTCACTCATGCATGAAAGGCCCTGTGTTGGTTGGCCCCACCACTTGTTGAGAAGTGCCTTTGAATGCATTCTTTGAAAGAAACGTAAAGACACCCAATAGGTCGGATTTTGCCCCTGCAACACCCCACCTTTCCCCTTCCAACTGATTGTGACCAGTCTACAAGCAAATATACCAAACATTTTGAGCTCCATGATATATATATATATATAATTGATATATATATATATATATAAATATAAATATAGGAACATATTGAAAGAATTTTGTATCTCTTTTTCACCATGTCCAATTTATTATCATCAATCTGAACGTATCTCCACTTCTCGATCAACATTTCACCTCCCAAGCAGGGCACCTTCACTGTACTTTGTGCCACTTTGCCAACTCCACAACGAGTTGGCGCTGAGCAAGCCCACTGTGCTGGCACCCTGGGTGGCCGCACAGCACAACGAAGCGGCCGTGAGGACACAAAGCCGTGACCTCGATTGATATGATGGGAGGGAGGGGAGTTTTCTAGATTTCTTGAGATTTCTATGCATTTCTGTGGGTTTCTGAAGGTTTCTGTAGATTTCTAAAGATTTCTATAAAACATGTATTGTTTCAAAGGAGAATGCACATGATGGGAACAAACATGATGAAGAGTTTCATCACAAACATTGGGCTATAGGACCCATGTGCTTCGGGGGAGTTCCCCTTCGGTTTATATCAGTATTGTTTGACGGTTGGATGCAGCTCTTCTGGATGGTTGATGACGAAATGTGTGTTACTTCCAACTCTTCAGATTGCTTGAAAATTGGAGAACAGCTACTGCAAGTTGTTACCTGGTAAGCCACAGACTAGTCTAATTCAAATCCTTTTAAACACTGGATAAACGATGGTTGTATCTTTCCAAAGTTGACCCCTTTTGTTGATGGGTACAAGGTCATGAATCTAGGATTAACATCACTGGCGTCAATTGCTATGAAAATATATTTGAAAATTGTCTTCATCCTGTCCAAGAAACAGGGTATAGATTGATCATGACTTATCAAACCTTATCAATCTATAAGGATTTACACCTGGAAATCCAACTGACTTCTGCTGAATTTGCTGCGTTAATTCCGCCCCTTAGAAGTGTGAGAGCTCTCAAATTCACACACACACACACATTCAATCAACAAAAAATGACAAAACGAACACTACAACAAGGGTATACACTATAAACCAAAACTGTACCCCCGGAAACTAACACGACAACCAAAAATCCACCATTTGAAGATGTATTTCCTATTGAACATGGGGATTTTCCAACATCGTGTTAGTTTTCAGGGGTGTGTAACAAAAATTGTCCACCAAAAAAAAACCTTTGATCCCACCCGACCCAACCAGAAAATATGGGCCCGAGTTGAAACTTGAACGGCTAAATGTCTCTCAACAAAAACCACCCGGTCCCAGAACAGAAAAAACATCAATGAAACCAAATTCAAATCCTATGACCCCTGCCCTAGAGGTGGTATCAAATATATCAAATCCCTCTGCTGTTTTTTTGGTACCTTCTCTCTCCCATTTTTGTTTGAGAATGCAGCCACAGTAGCATAGCACCATGTAATCGCGTTTCATCTGTCCAGAACAAAGCCTGATGATGGAGCATGAGCTGTAGAAAATCCTGCAAGTAACCAACACGTAATCAACATTTCAATCTTCAACTTTAAAGGGTCTACTGTAATCCAATAAGAATTCAGAATTCCTGAAAATCATCTCAATCAACTTCCAAAAACTGAAGGGATCCACTTTGGTATCTGTGTGTGTGTTGGTTCATGACAGGTTTTGGTAGGGATTGAAATCCATTGGGTTCCTCTTTCCCGAAATCTACATTCAGTTTGGCTAAATTGCATCTCTGAATCTGTAGGATTCAATAGTCGAGTCTGGTACCGAAACATTAACAAAAGGGTTGGAATATAACTTCTACAGCAATTGAATTATATCTGGATCATACACTGTATACTAGTTCACCAATCTGGATTTATGCAAAATGTGGAGACTCCCCACGGAGACTCTCTCTCTTTTCTTGTAGGCTGATGCCACTGGGTTGGACACTATCTAGTAGGTATATGTTGGAAAACTGTATCATGTATTATGTACGTATATCTATTATGTAGTATTTATGGACAAGTCACCGTGGGTGTATGACTCAAATAAGTTTTGGCAAAGATATTCTGCATTAAAGAGGATGTTCTATTTTCATATTGAATTTCAGAAGATAATGCATTGATTCCGAACAATAACCACCAAGTCATACCAATTCACCCAGAAATCAGAAACGTTTCTTCTCCAACAAGATGCAGCCAAAGCAACTGAAGTCTCAGATCAAAATATGCTTGAGAATTCTTGGCTGCCAGAATTAAGCCACTGCTGGGCACATCTAAACGATGTAGGAAGCCATGATTCAACTCCTTCAGCGTTCAAAAGGCTGGACTCATTAAATCAGGGGATAGGCAGGGATGTACCCCGGGGAAATCCCTATATAAGCCCTATAATACTGGGTATTTAATGGGTTATAATCCCCAAGAATCCCTAGAGATTTTAATAAAGCTCTACTCTATACATATCCTGTGCAAAAAATTCACTTGAAACCATGAACCCTGCCTTCGTGAACCCAAAGAAAAGGGATGATTAAACATATGACATCTGACAAAAGTGCTTGCAACTACAATCCAAAATATCCAAGTTCGTGTTTCAAGTCTCAGTTGTTGAATTCTTTCGAATACCTCGGAGCATTGGGACTCGAAGAACTCCTGTTTGCACTGCTGCAGGGTAACTAAGATCCAAATCCGGGAGGAAAAAAACAAGAAAATCATCCCACAAAACAGCATTGTTGGAACTTAACTCTCCATGTAGAGGTCGTGCTAACCTTCCTTCCTTGAGAAATTCTACTGGAAAATTGTTGAGGTTGATATGGAGAGTCGACTGTTTAAATGCGAGGTTTACCAATCAAATACTGATGGACAGTGAGGAAGCATCATGGTTCTTACGAACAATGCATACATTGTACATCCTGAGCATAGTCTTCATCAACATCCCACCCAAATCTTGTCGACGATGGGAGTTGGGGATGCAATGATCAATGCTTGGTGGTTTTTGTCGGTGGTTTAGTATGAGCTAGGAGTGATAGGAGCATGCTCAAAATTAGGAATTTCAAACTGAAGCATCAACGAATCATTGGTGAAATAGCCACAATTCACTTTATTCACAGCAAATAAATCCAAATAATATCCAAAAAGAATCGTCAAGAAGAGAACTGAAGCATCAATTCCTGATTTCTTCTTTTAACAGCTCCTAGGCTATGAACTTGAATCATGGCACCTGCCATAATCCCCTGTCATTTTTTTAAAACTTTTTGGATGTTACCATGCCCTCTCCTCATTGTCTAAGATGGATTTCGCCGACAATTTGGAACGCAAAAAACTCAAGAGCCTCAAGTCACATCTTCGATGCGAAGGATGTGATGAATCAGAGTGGATGCACTTACCTGGGAATGTCCCCTATAGTGCCATTTGAACAGCATCATATTGAAATTAATATCTTGATATCCGTTTATATACGTTTGACAGATTCCATGAAAACAGCTGTCCTAGCGTGCTGGGAAGAAGGGTCAACCTAAACACGCTGGAAGCCTGACAAAAAACATGATTTTTTCTTAAGATGTCTGCTTGATTTACTGTTATGGATCAAAAAATGAAATGCAATATTATATATATATATACTATAAATATATATTAATATATATATATATCATGTATATATATATACTATTTATATCTATTTATATGATATTCTATGAGTTTATGATATTAGAGGCACTTCGGTCACGTGACATTAAACATGACAAGTAATTTTAGCACTGTCGCGTCCAAGCAGCTGACGATCCACGTGTTCATCATAAACTTCCCAGTCCGGTGGTTTCAGTACGACCCACCTGTACCATCCAGTTCCAGGCATGTTTCCAAAATAGCTTATAGTGACACACACACACACAATACATATTATATATATATATATATTATATAATATAGGTTTATATACAGTATATACATATAAAAGCAACATGCATTGTGGGTAACAAATTACAACGGATTGAAATAGCAGTGTTTCTAAAATAGAAGCACTTTCATTTCCAGTATACTTATATTACATCATGTAGAATTACCCGAAAAACTAGGCACGGCAGGGCTATACACAAAAAAATGACAATCCATGCGAAAGTGCCCTCGGTGGTCCCAGGTCAAACTACATCAACCCTGTGAAAGAAAAGGTTGGGTGATGCTAGTGGTACCCATGCAAAACACCCTACTGTATTATCCAATCTCATTCGCTGGCTGTTCTCTTTTGATCACGAATTCCTATTGTTGCCATACTCCAACAATATCGAGAAAAATCAATAAGAACAAAATCTACCAGTTCACTTCCCCATTCATGTGGCACCTATCATTGAGATCCAAGAGAATCTTTGGCATCGCAGCCGATGACATGTGATCGGACTTCGGTGCTGAGGGATATCGTGTGACGTTGTTGCCATGGGACTCAAAATCGTTGGCCTCGGTTCGGAGATATGTCTTGAATACTACATTTAGACATCATGACCTGACAAATTGGCATAATGAACCATTCCAGATGTTCGTGGACTATCCACAAGTCAACAGGGTAAAATAGCATGTTAAATGAATATATGCAACATTTGCAAAAACATGTCTCAACAGCAAGCCATGTTGAAACTTGAAACAACTCGATCTTCACCCGGAATTCATTCAAAGGTGGGACTACCAGATGGTACCCAGCAGTGTTGGACTTGAAATTCGGGGGCCCCGTAAACATCTTCCGGTGGAAATCACCCTGTGAAATCAATAGAAATCCACACAACATCAACATGGTTACTGTATATGAACCAGCACAGTTTCAAAGCAACTTTTGGGTTCACTGTCACCCACATCATATTGATAGCCTGTCCGCGTCACTCTGGCTATCTTCAACTTGCCAAAGCCCACCCCATTGAAATACAGTATCAGAAGATTAGGGGATACTATGAGAGACCAACAAAAATGTGTGATTGTATGAGACCCCGGGGTCCCATTTCACCCATTTCAGCTTTCGAATTTCACGTCAAATTGACCAGGCGTTGCGTCACCAAGTGAAGAGCAGACAGCAGCTGCTGTGACAACATGTCGTGGAAGGCATAGATGGAGACCTCTCTTTTGGAGGGAGAAAGGTGGAAAAAAGGTCAAAGACATGTGATCATGATTTTATTGTCCAAAGGTACCTTGAAAGCCTGAATATTTTTTGATGCATTTGGATATATTTGGTTCAAATTTCATCAGGACAGCAACACAACACGTTTCTTTTTTTCTAAAAGGATCTTACAGTAATTTGTGATAGATTGGGTGTTCATGAAATCACAATCCTTTGGCAGGCTTTCTCTTGGACAAAGCAAGAAGCTCTGTTAAACAAACCACAAAAACGTCCATGGCAAAAATCTGGCCAACTTAAAATATTTCACCAACCTAGATTTCCCTCAAAATAGAACATTTTCCTCCTTCCTCTTCGCTACATTTTGGGGGGGGCCCAAAACTCGTGTTTTCGGTCCGATATAATTTGCCCGGAAAGATGATCCAACTGGGACCTTTGCTGATCGATGGTGTTGTGATCGGTTGGAATGTGTTTACATGGATCCGTAAAACCACAAAAAGGGCTTATCAAGCAAAAATCAAACATATTGCAGCATCCCAAACAAAAAATACAGGAAATTCCTGAAACATCAGAACAAACACACATTCGACAATGCAGGCATATAAATTGTTTAACATATGAATATATACTGCAAATATGCTGCATAGCACAAGAACGAACTAAGCGACACCCTCCGTACACTCTTTGCCAAGACACGATCCCAAGTGCCATGCGTAAGAACTCCCAGGCGTTTCTTCCATGCCAATTACCTAATTTTTCAAAAAAACTCGGTGAAGGCGGTGATACATTGGAATCAAATTAGTAAAAGTCATGATTTATCAAAGAGTCTGGAACATCAATCTATCTTGGAGTATCACGACAATTTATCTTGTTTTGCATCATAAATTTGGAGGCTTAATACCTGGGGCCTGGGGGTATCTGCCCTCACTCTAGGGAACTAATAGTGGATATGTGATTTTCATCCCAGAAGGGTTTCTATTTCCTGAGACTCGGCCTGGCCGGAAGGGGGGAAGATTGTTTTAAATGCAACATCCCGGCAGGGTCAGTGTTCATCAAAGAAATAAAGGGTTGTAACATTCCATTGTACGGATTGGTTGACTGGGATCCTTATAATGGCTTATTTGTATCCCTAAGAAACTGGGTAGTATAATCCTCTATATAACCCAAACACTAAGCAACCTGTTCTTTGGGTCGTCTCAATTTTCGTTGCGGAATGTATTGCGTTTTCTGTGTGAGCATGTCTTGGAAAAGACACGATGCATCTTTAGACAAAGAACAGCTGCCACCAATCACACTTGATTTAGCTGATTGTTTCAATTCATCAAGGAAGGTTTCATGTCCACAAACACATACAAACACCCAAAACACATGCAAAAATACGATACCCACATCGGAGTTTCTGTTGTAACTTGTAACATTTCCATACAAATCATCTGCAACATCTAACCATCCATCCCCTCTTCCCTCAATCCATAGCAAAACCAAGGTGCTAAGGCTTCTGCGTATGAGTTCCTTCTGCATTTGCTTCATGAAAGTTGGATTGTCGCCAAATCCAGTGGCCAACAAAAAGAGTTGTTGATGACTAAAGTCCTGCAAGATTTTTTTTCCCCTCAAAAAAACTCACGGATTTTTTTGGACCCCGGTTTCACGAAGTCCAGCACCCGAAACTTCACTTTGGTTGTTTTGGGGAACTTCACTCCCGGCTGCGAAGTTTCCATGTATTCTAAAAAAAGTTGAAGGTGGAAAAAAATAAAAACAACTCATTGATCATTTTATCACCATATTTCATCCTATTACAAATCAATGGGACACTTCTCAAACTTGACAAGCTTCCATATGTCTCACAAGAGGTCTGGAAATTGCAAAGTAACATCCAACAACACACAAAAAAACATGAATCACTAGGTGAAACAAGTCAATAACAAGGGGGTTCTGATTCTAACTAACATCCAACAGCACAAAAAAACATGAATCACTAGGTGAAACAAGTCAATAACAAGGGGTTTCTACTACACCACCTATCAATTCTTTGTGTTTCTGTTTTTTCTAAAAAAAAACAAGCTACGTTTTAATCCCCACCAAGCACGGCTCTTTGATTCGTCCACCCCAAAAGTTTCTTTCGGTCGTCATTCCGTCGGCCTCCAAGCCTCCAAGGCTCGCCATGCGTCGAAGGATCAGATCTTCGATCCGAAGACCTCCAAGGCCATTTCCGGTGCCATAGCGGTGCCAAACCACCGAGAGGTGCTAAGATGATTTATATGGATGTTTCCGAAAACAGTGGTACCCAACAACCAGGGTTTTCCTACTAAAAATGATCATTGTGGGATTTTTTTGGGGTACCACCATTTAAGGAAACACCCATATAGTTGGAATCTCACCCAAATGGTCACGGGGGAAGATGTGCGCATGAGGTTGTTTTTTTGAAATGGTAATTTCTTTGGAAGGTGAAAAATCTCTTGTGTGTGTATGCAGCATATGATTCATGGAATGGAAGTCTTACCCCTGTGATTCACATGCTCTGTCTTTTCACTTGCCTTTTTTGTTTCACAAGGCACCTAACCTAGAAAACAGTGTATATACATAAATAAATATATACATATATATACATAGATGAGATAACAGCAACAAAAACATAGAACACCCAAAGTTGGATACAGATTTTGTCAAAACACAAGCTAGTTGGTATGTATAAATGAAACTCTTTTGGCCTGAGTTTCAACTCAATCAATCCTCAAGTCAAGCTTTGCCAAAAAACATATCGGATGTATCAGCCGGCACACACACACAAACAGTGATGGGCATAGCAAGCTTCTTGATTTCCAAATTCACAGAATTTCTTCCCTTTGAAGATCCCCCTTTTTTTTTCGCCAAGTCGCATCGTATTTGCAATTGTTGCAGTGCCCATGCTATATTGGCCATTTCTGCAGGATCAAGTGAATCAAGTGTTCCCGGTGTCATCTGCTCCAGGATGTCCCGAAGACCATATGCGATTGACCTTTCAACAAGATCAAATGAAAAGAAACCATATATGGGCATGAAGTCCAAAGGAGAATACTCCTTTTTAAAAACCATGATTGCAAAATCAAAAAATTCCGTTCATCAACCCTACAACAAGCTTAAATCAGTACAACCCCCCTACAAATTCGAAATAGAAATCCATGATTTCTGGGGTTTCCGAAACATCGGTGTGGGATTGCCATTCCCAGCTCGGCATTCTCGCTTTTAATCATCATCCAAGATACTCCACATCTAGCACTGCCATTGTGGCTAGCCCCCAAAGAAAGGAACTGATGGTTGCCTTAGAGAGGAATTCTTAATGGAACAAACACTCAACGAAAAACTCGGAACAAAAAAACGGGTGCTTCGCTTTGAGTAAAGGAAACAAAATGGCGCAGTAGTGACTGGACTACCTCAATTCTAATTACTGCAACTATCCAACGACTTCAAAAGAACAACATGTCGTGTGGTCTCTCGGACTTGTGAGATCCTGCAGAGTTTTCTGTTCTAAGGTTCGAGATCTTCACAATTAATTTTAGTTGTCATGACTATGGAGCCATTGCCACCTGGATCTCATGTAAGGAACCCTAAGGTTTGACGCAAAAACATCCAACATTCTTGGTTGATTCGACAAAATGAGAGTTGAAGACCAGGACACAAGAACAACGACATTGAAAAACATGTAACCGCCACCTATAGATTACATAACAATAATATATAATCATAGAATCATAGATCTATGAAGCTACTTTTTCTTATCACAACACGGGTCCCACGGCTAAAACGCGGCTACCTTCGGGAGACCTTAACCTGGCATTCCGTTGGTTCATGGGAGGAACACCCAGCTTTCATGGAGCGAATCGGGGAGAGAAATCCGTAAGGGTTACATGGGATATACTATCAAAGTGGGAAAAAAACCCTCAGCAGGATGATCTTTTGAAATATTTTGAAGACATAGAACCACCAGTAGATCTGGTTTGTCCGAAGTCATATGAGTTTCATATTGGAAGAAAACAAAGGCAAATAAACAAAAACAATAACAAAGGCACGTTGCAATGTGTTCTTCTCGCATTTCCCACAGAAGTTCCACTCCATGTTGGTGTTGCTCACATTGGTCACATGCTAAAATTGCTGATGTATAAACCTTGGTCGCAGAATGAGTACGTCAATGATTTGCAGATCTAAATGACTTGGTTTGAACCCATTTGAAAAAAAACATTAGTCAACTTGGACCCTAAACAATCAGGCTTTAGTGGATGAAAATGGTGAAACACCCGGGTTTTCACGTAATGGTTTGGAGTCATCCAACTGAAACAACACAACTTTCCAGCACACCCCACCGTGTGGCTAGACCTAGATCTCATATAGTTTGTTGAATCGAGATATTCTGGTAATAGGACTGTACAGAAAGTGAGCTCCAATCACAACCCTCAGGTCTCTCGAAAACTCTTGTCTTGTTCAGACTTGGGAAACACCCTAAAAAATATTGACAAAACACACATGTGTATATAGATGCAATATAATCAATCAGAGAACATAACATATCATCAAATATCATCAAATAACAAAAAAAACATCTGTTACATTATGTGCCGATTCATGATCTTTTTGCCATCTCACCTTTTTCCATCAATGTCAAACAAAGTGTTTTCCAACTTTCAAACCACAAGCATTTTTGTTGAAATTCCGGTCGCAAGCAACAATGGAGTTGGCTCGAACACTCTGTTTTTTCATCTCCTCGGGCTCGGGGGCGCTGACAGATCGGGGATTTCTTGGTCCCACCAGCCTCCTTGTTGAGGGTTCAGAAATCCGGCTAACCACCTGACATGTATGAAACTCTGTAAATAATGAGATATATACAATATCAACATGGTCCAGGATTTTTTTCCATGAACAGTATGAATTCCGAAAAAACCCAATGCCCAATGCCGCTGCTTTGTTTTGGAAAAACTCCGGAGTTGAAGAAGAAATTCAAGTGACAAGTTGCAGCGAGGTTTTATTGAACTTTAAAGGATGTTCCTCAACATTTCCTCAACGTATCATGTAGTGACACAAACACATTCAGGAAACAAAATGATGTGCAAAATTGCATCCTCTAGGTGGAAACCAAGGACTTTCTAAATGGATTTTGAAAAAAATCATACAGATCAATAGAACGGTGAATGAACAAAGGTGCGACGCATCAAGTCTTGTTTTTTTTGGGGAAATAAGAATCTGAGATAATTAGGAAGACTCAGTTGAAGGGTCAATTGGACATATCTCCAAAAAGTAGGTGAGTCCATAAATCTCCGCGAAACACAACGTTTCTTTCGGAGTGTTTCAGGAAATTGGGTTGACACCCGCATTTTCTTCCTTCCTTACAAGGTTTGAGATGGACTTTTTGTCGCTGAAAAATCAGCTGGAATAGGCTGATTCATCGGTCTGCATTGCAAGTGTCTCTTAACAAGTGCAGTGCCCCTTCCCAATAGGCAGCAGCTGAGCAGGCATCCATGGCAGTTCCATAGCTGATCACATCAGCGTTGATTGACTTTGAAGGAAGCTCCTGTGTCCAATCGCTCCGATCCCCAAAAAAATGGAAAAAGTTGGAGGATGAAGATGCGCGAAGCCAAAGTTCATTCAGACTGGAGACTTTTGTGCTAAGAAGTACCTGCACTGCTTATGGGCCTCTCTGTTGGTACGGCCAAATACCTATAATATGATATGTATATACGTGTATATATAATATCTATGGACTTCATATAAGATTCAAGAGGACCCATGCCACAAAAGCACACACATTTTCTACTGACACCTCTTTTCTTTAACATATTGATTCTACAACATTAACCAAATCAAACCAACCTTCACTCGCAGCCACCCTACGGCCCATCCATGTCCTTCAATAAAAGCAACACATCCTTCCAACCTAAGGGTGTAACAAATCAGTTCCCTCCAAGGTGGGCCCCTTGGTCACTTACATCTTCCAACTGATGGATGTCTATTATATAAAAAACCTATAAAGAACCTGAGATGTGCTTGGATATGGACCAATATAATTGCACCAAATTTTCGGGATAACTATAGCAACTATATCCAGGGGCTTCATGGAAATGATTGAACAATCCAAGAAATCACCAACAAGACCCACTGAACGGACCCCTAAACCTGAGTATCTAATAGCTCTAGTAACTTATTTAGGTGTCCGTTGGGATTCGGTTCCATGTAATCTTTGATGGAAACATCCAAATCATCCAGGATATCTGAAAACCAATGTCATGTTGCCGCCAAGACACATGGCATAGTACTCAACAAACTGTTGTAGGTGACAATATCTGGCACCATCCTTGTTGCCGAAAACACATTTTCAGAGGTCAACTGGTTGCCAGTTGCCAGTTGAAAACTTTGGAAACTAAACCGACAGGCTGGTTTAGTACATTTCAACTCGTTGGTTCATGGAGACTGTTTTGTTTGTACATGGCAAAACAACGAATATATGACGATGATGATGGAAGTGGTGATGAAAAAATAAGGAGTCGATGCTCAAAGATAGTATGAGATTATCATTCAACGACTTCACTTCGGTTTTTCAGTCAAGCATCTCTCGGTCTTTAAGATCATCCAACAGGAAAAGCCCCAGCTGCCACTGACTTTCGCAGCTGGAAATCAACCTGATCTAATTTGCAAAAACCACCAGCCACGACTGCCACGATTGTACCGTTTTCCAAAGAAAAAATGTTTCCTGGAGAATCGCATCTCAGTACAAACGTGTCACTCGAATCAAAATGACACCCTGCAACCGAATACCTCCTTTGGGTTTGTTGTATGCATAGCTCAAGCTCCCAACTCGTTTTCCCTCCACAAATTTGTTGATGCAGCAAAATCTCCATACGCATCCACCAGTTTACATAATTTTTGTGAAAACTAATTGTGACAAAAGGGACATTGTTGTTTTTTTGCCTACAAACACCACCAGGCAAAAAAAGACAAAAATCACGTTGATTACTTGCTTTGTCTGAATTCCCCACCTTTTAGAAAAGCCTTTTTTCAACTTAAGCAACGCGTTGTATGTGATGAGGTCCGGCTGCAACGATTCCTTGCAACACATGTAGTGCCATAAATCGAAAGTTCGTTGCCACATCTTCCCCTTCTCACAGGCGCTAATAACTGCATTGAAACTGACCTCGGGATAAAACTGGGAAGTTGAAATCATTGCTACTATTGATGGTTCAGAAATCTGGTAAACTCACCAGTTGAGGTTGGTAGTTTATCCGTTTATCCCCATTATTTACAAGGTTCTTTACATCCCAGGTGGTTAGCCGGATTTCTTCCATGAACAGTATCACCTACCATCTACTATTTGGAAGAAATTCACTTGGGATGTATAGATCCCTATAGATAGTGTCATAAAGCTACTAATCTTGGTGCAGGATTTCACCCAACTACTATTACATTTGTTTCATCTCGTCCTGAAACCTTCCCCGTGTTTTTTGTGAAATCGACAGCTCAAACAGAAAATAATCTGCACTAAATGGATTTTGTTGTACATGATGGAAATGAAGATCAACAATCTGGAGGAAAACACACACAAAAAAAACCATAAGGATTACCCTATCCAAACATATACAATAATACAAACGACTTTGTTTTATGCATGATTGAAACTCAGCACCTTGGCACATTTGAAGTAGCTGCGCTATTTTTTTGGGAGGTGTTGCTATTGTATTGCTACTGATTTGTTCGTATTGTTTGCCCTTGTTTGGGAGCAGCTCTACTTATATTGGCCTTTCAAAAGTGACAATAGTTGTGCAACGTGTATTTGATGTATTTCTAACTGCATATACATACACTATATATATAATATACATACACGATCTTGTAAACATATATATGTGCTCTGTATACATATACATATTGGCAAAAAAAACAATTGAACATAAAACCATCATAAGACTGGTTCTTGGTAATCAATGGTAGTCAATGTTAGGACCACTCAGAATCTGTTGGCATTTTTCGAACAAAAACTTGGAAAGGTGAAGCCACGAATCCTTTCACCATCCTGCCATTTTCGAGTACCTAGGACCTAGTCATTACTATAAGATCAATTTAACAAAAACTTGACATATCTTCAAGCTGCAATGATGGGGTATAGAATCGATCTTGCCATGTGGCTGCCATGTTTTGCAAAATCTGTAAGGATGATACCAAGTGGCTGTATCACACTGAATTCCACTGAAAAGAAGTGCCAATGCCACTTGCCATTGGCTCGATTTCTCACAGCTACTCAAGACAACATTGTAACCTGGCATTTGGCATCTCATGAATATCAGTCAACATTGACAACACGCAAGTGGACAAAAATAACAGTGACATACATGTGTCATACAGCATCCAATATCTGGGGAATCTTCCTTGTGATTCCCAAATCTGTTTTTTTTGTTTAACGGATATTTAAGGCCAATTGGAGATGATTCCCAAACCAAGAAACCATTCAAGGGTAGGTCAAAATAGAGAGAAATATCTGACACAGCAGTGAAATAAACTCCAGCAATGAACTCATCATGATTATTAACTTATCTAACCATGAATGTTTGCTTCGGGTCAAAGGAGTTGGTTAAGTTAAATTGATTTGTCAGAAATCCATGGTCCACAGCAACGCCAGGGAGCACATGGTGTTGGCTTGGCATTTGTAGGTAAGCATCCTCTGCAAAAAATCCAAGGCCCTCTCCCAGCGCCCTGAGACCATTGAAGAAAAGATGTGTTGGTGAAGCTAAAAAACAACCCGTTTTGGAAAAATATGGCATATAGTCATATAGTCATAAGTAGTATTCATGACATGATATATTCTTGGTAGTATTCATGATGTATTCATGATATGTTCATGATATTTTGATATCTATATACAATATCATTTCTAAATCAGAACGCATCATGAAGGAGCATCAATCCAGAACTTGTAATTCTGGTTAAGAAACATGACGTCACCATCTGTCACCACCGTCCGTCGTCATCAAATCATTGTCATCATCCATCATCTTTGACGTTCACTCGATCTCATACATCCACTCTGTCATCCTGTGTTCATATCCATTCATCAGCATTCATATTCTTTACTGATCACAAAATACCCAAGACACGTTTCCGTTGATTTGAGTTTCGGCTTGGATCAAATACCCTGTGCACAAACTCATCTCCAATGGATTACATCACGACTGAGTTTTGGAATTCATTACGCTGATGTTGAATCTTCTGGTATGATGTTTTTGCTCAAATTCATAGTAGATCGTTTCGAATCAACATCAGCCATGAAATCATACCAACATATCTGTACTCCATATCTGTACTCCATATCTGTACTCCATATCTGTACTCCATATCTGTACATACAATCTTCAAGTCACACAACAGTTGTCCGTCTTGATCCAACCCTCAACATCCACTAAGCTTATTGTTGGGCCCCAGCAACCTGATTTCTCACAAGCGCTGAGGCAGGCACAGAATGCCAACGTGTCCTAAGAGCGGGTTCCAATAACCACATCAAAATGAATTCATCCAGGTCATCCTGTCGAAATTTAGATAGAGCAAAAAGGTCTGAAAGTTGTTGAAACAATTGTAGATCTACCCTCCCTGAAGCTAACATAGCACCTGAAAATTGATGATTGGAATACTAGTTTGCTTTTGGTATGGCCTGTTTTCAAAGGCTATGTTAGTTTCAGGGAGGGTAATCAAAGGTAAACTTTGAAGACAACATATTATGGTGTTGATTACTCTCCTCAAACCGGTGCATGGAAAAACCAAGGAGAATACACTGCATCTCCAACGTCACGATGAGACATGAAACATTTATTTTAGTCAAGCTCTTCGAAGCAAATCGAGCCATGAAATGATCACTTTGAAGGGCAACACCACACTGCGGACCCGTAAAAAAACTTATGAAATGACCTGCTTCTTGTGGGCAACAACTTGGCTGCACAACAAATAAATGAAAGCAGCCGCACACAACTTGGCTGCACATTTGCTGAAGATTTGCAGTGAGGTGCAACAGTAGAGGGGGGAAATGTATGGGAATTTGACGAGAATCTCTCCCGTCTCCACATCAGAGATCTGCTCTCAGGGTGGCATGGATCTATTTGGAAATAGAATTTTTCCGATTTCCATAATTGTCCATACTATACTTCAAATCGTAAAATCTGGCAATCATCATACATACACCGATACACCAACCACTTTTATTCGTGTGGAAACCACACCAAACTTCAATAGCAATTCATCAAAAGCCAAGCGACAGGTTGTAACTGTTGATCCATCATGGACTGCAACAGCTTCCTATGGACATGAGGAAACTATGCTCCACCCCAACCCCTTGAGGTGTTTTTATGCCAAACAAAAACATCAATGAATCGAAGCACCCCTTCGCATGTCAGGATGGTCTTAAGAAACTTCGTTTTGGTCGGCTTGGTTGGCCAATTCTTTTTTGGATTGTTGCCGAGTTCATCCACCAGGAAACATGTTTGTTGCCTTTTTGTTTGCCGAACTTCGAAGAGATACAGCAGTTGTTGGAATCCCCCAAAGTTGAAGTCGTTCAACCATTTAGATCCGGTGAAGTTGGCAAAATACGACAGCAAATGCCATGATCAACGATTATTTTGTGCGTGCTGAATCACCTTGGAAATTTAACGAATGTACCCCCTTTAAAAAAAAGCCAAAACGTCATGGCTATTGGAAAAGGACGGGACTTGTCCAACATCATCCTTTCAACTTTGAGGTTGCTTTTGGGGGGGTAGGGGTGTGAGGATGGGGTGGAATTTTGTTTGGTAAAATCATGAATATATTTGAAGTCATCCCAAACAAAAAACAAAGTTAACAAACAAACAAACCAACAAAGTTTCAGGGTTTAAAATATTTGGTGAATCCTGAAACCAACAATCAGAATCAAAATCCTGCCTTCCATATGTACCCAGCTCATAATCAACAGGATAGTGTGAAAGTGCTTGACTGCAAGGCCTACTTCCAAGACAACAATGTAATATTGACATGGCTCATACCTTCAACATCAACATAAAACACATAATAGACACATATCAACATCTACACATCACTTCAACACCAACAAAAACTCCAGCTGCTACCAAGATGCATTGCCACATTCCAAGGCGAACTGTTCATCACTGCAGTGTATCCGACCACATCTTGACTCGTCCCCATAGCCTCGCCAAATCAAGTTTAGTGAAACAAGACACAAGGAAGAAACAACATGTTTAGCAACAAAGGTGATCATCAATCATCACCATCACCATCACCATCACCATCATCATCATCATCATCATCATCATCATCACCATCATCAACTGTGTTTCTTTGCAGTTCCTGCAGTTTCCGAAGATTTCTTAAGGGCAGGGAGGGTACTCAATTTAGAGACTTATTTTTTTCAATTCTTCTGGGCAAAAAAAAAATGAATTCTGAGTAGACTATATGGATGTTTCCGAAAATAGTGGTACCCCCCAAATCATCCATTTTGATAGGGTTTTCCATTATTAAACCATCCATTTTGGGGTACCACTATTTTCGGAAGCATCCATATCAACTTCGAAGATTTTTCTTGGCTTCAACAAGTCATATTTGTTTGTCACTTGCCAACGCACAAAAACGTTGCGCCTCAAAGATGTGTAACGCCACTTCCCATCGAGCGCTCATGGCATTCACTGCACTGTTGCAACAGGTGGTATCTACCTCGACCTAACAATCAAAGGACACCATTCGAGACTCGAAACCATACCATTTCCCTCGTTCCAAGATACAAGAAACACTAGGATGCTTACAGGAATATGATCAAACAACACACAAAATACGTCACTTAGTTTGTATGGTACATATATCTTCCATTTGACTTTAGGTGGACAAAACAACAAATCCGATAATCAAAATTTCATTTCAGTCTTACATCTTGGATGCTATCAGTTCCCCAGGCGCCTGGCACCCTTCCATGGAAGCCAATAATGCCAAAACCACATCCCAGGGCATATTGGCACATGACAAGGCCACGGTGAAACTGACAACATCTACCTCAGGTGTATCGTTGGTGCGTCGTCATTCCGTTGCTTTGATTTTTTTTTTTGGGGGGGGCGGAATGATAGACTTGCAAAACGACCCCTTTCAAAAGATCATTTCTTGATATTTCTTGAAAATATCTTCCTCCCTGAATGGACTTTTTTTGATGAATCAATGATATGTTTTTCATCATTATTTTTACTTGGGAAAAATTTCGAAATCATTTTTTTTAAGATTCAAAGGTCTGTTGCAACTTCAAAATAAACTCCCTAATCTTACCCTCCTCAAAACTGACTAATATCCCGTACCAAGCTTCCTGCACTTTTGAAAAACTCGACGAGTTTTTTCATGATTTCCCAAGCTGGGATATGTGATCATTTCTGGGAGGGTAATATCTTTGATAACAAAATTTGCCTTTTGAGGACATACTTGAAATCTGCGTTGCATCATGTGAAAAATCTCAAGCTGCCGCCTGGTTGGTTGCTTGGCGTCGGAGAATCCCATCAAAGTGTAGCTTGGTGTTACAATCGAAAAACATACAAAAACACCAAGTCGCAGAATCGCATTCTTTTGGTACATGTTGGACACTAAACCAAAAATATATATGATTTGTCTTTGAAATGATAACACCCATCCTCCAAAATCCCCTAAACGACCTATCTTATCAAACTGCATGTCCATTTAAGATTGAGACTTGCCACGTTGTCATCTTCGTATAAAAGTTGGAGAACCAATGGCCAATGACGACCGAGGCTGGACAAGGCAGCGTTTTTCAGGATCAAGTTGGACTCCAAGTGCCTGCAAGTTGGGCTTCGTGTGATTTTTCACCATGTTTTTTTTTTTCACCTTAAAAAAAACAAAGTGAACTGTTTTATTTTGAGTAGGTTGTGTGGGCTTCAGTTTCACCAACTTTACTAGCAGTTACCCAAGGTCTCTATGATTTGAAAACAGATCGCTGGAAGGAAAGTTGACTACTAACCCTAGGGATCCAATCACCTTCTGAGAATGGTAATGGCCTTGCTGAGGAGGTGATTATACACCCCAATCATCATCTGACAAGGTGATTGGATCCCTAGGGTAATATGCACTTGTAACATTATAATCATCACACCTTGAGGATCACAAAAAATGACATGAGAACTGAGAAGCCTCGTGAATGCCATGAGACGCATAGCGGCATACCTCTTCAAAAAAACCTAGGGTGTGATCAACAAACAGAATGAAATCAGTCATTATATATAGGCAACTTAAAGACAACAAAACACTCAAAACATGAAGGTCAAGTGTCATATAAATGACCCAATCTGTCCAAACAAAAAATATTTCACCAACCTGGATTTTCACTGAAATAAAGGGGATTTCCCTTCCAAAAAACACCCCAAAACTCCTGTGGAGGTCCGCTGCCAATCTGTTGGGTGGAAGTTTCCCCCTTTGATTTTCGTTGGACACCTGCGATCCATTTCCTCCAGCAACTGCAGAGCCAACATCCAATGGTCGCCATTGGCCATGGATCGCATCGCCGCACCGAAACTCACCTGCCGAAACTTTGGATGCTTTTTTATTTCCAAGCATTGAAATATGTTTCTTTTCCAAACGTTGCATGTTTTTTACACACTTGCAATATGTTTGGCCCAAAAAATAGCTCTGAATTTCTTTTTGTTAAACATGGGCATCTTCTAAAGGATGTTTTTGCTCTACTTTATGGCACTATTTGGAAACAAACATATCACTGGTTCTCATCAACGAAAACTACCCTAGTCTTTTTTGCACACCTGATCCGGCTGGAGGTGGAAATTGTCAATCATCTGCAGCAGGTGGAAACTCTCTTGCCAAAGGTGGCTCCTGATTGGTCAAACGCCGGGAATCCCACGACTTTTCCTGGGGAAGTTGGGACAATTTATCTCGACTCAACAGTGGCAAGTGGGGTATGGGACATATGACTTCAGTAGTTTGACACATGTCACGTGCTATGCCTTGGGAGAAACTCCAGCAAGTGCGTCAATCTACACTCCTTGAAACTAACCTAGGCAATGCCCCCCAAAAAGAATGGCCTAATATTCCAAGCATCCATTTTCAGGAGCAAAAATGTTCGTTTCAGGGAGGGTACCTTTTAAAATTTCCCAATCCAAAATTGACAAACCACCAAAATGATACCCAGAGAATCTCATGTATTGAACATATTTACCTACATGAATAATTGATTTTTTTAATGGTTTTCATATTATTTCATTTAGGCAAATATACAAAAAACCCATGGATCCGTAATGGGATATGCAAATTTCAATTGGGAAGTGGCAGAAATCCTGAGAATCCGGAGGAATCCGGGAACCCCACGAGATTTTCCGGTAGTTATCATGTCGCTAAAAATAAGTTGGTTGCGAAAATCAGAATGACGTTAACAAAACTGAATAAAACTGTGTATGTACATAAACATGTATATATACATATACATATGGTAGATATTATGTATATATATATATATATACTGGTTGGTGGTTTCAACCCATTTCAAAAATATTAGTCAAATTGGAAATCTTTCCCAGATAGGGGTGAAAATAAAAAATATTTGAAACCACCACCTAGTATATCACTAAAATTCACACTAAAACTACAACATCAAGTCATGCAAATCCCAAATCATTGCAGCAACTTTGACTGCATCATGGAGTTTCCAGTCCACCATCGACAGGTGAACTGAAGAAACTGTTGGACAAGATCTCAAACACCAGTTGGTAGGGTATGATAGGGTAGATTTCCCATACACATCCCAGTGTTCTTTGTCAAGGAGTGCCAAATTATGTCTATCAATCATATTCAATCATATGGTTTCAATCTGTTCCCCTTGCCTTTGTGTTGTGTTGTGAGGTTGGTTGAGGTCATTATGCTGTTTCAGCAGATCCATTCTTTGTCCATGCCCGAAACAACACTCCCAGTCTCCTTGCACAAGCGCTCATGGCAGTGTTGTAAGTGATCAAATCTCTGGCGGGCATTTTGTCAAACCTTAGCGTTCAGTCCGTGGACATTCGGGAATGACTTGGAGAACAAACCTTTGGTCAGGCCACAAATTGTGACCATTCTCTTGTTGCCGTGGTAAGACTAGGCCGAAATTGGCACGACTTTCTGTGAACATGTTATTTCCTCACCTAAATGCACTACAGTGTTGCAGCAACCATGTTGTTGTTTTCGTCTTGTTCCACAAAACATCACCATGACAAACAAAAAACACATCACCAACTTAAGGTCCCAACATATGCAAGGCTGCTTGCCATTGTTCACTCTTGTCACAGGCACTGATGGCAGAATTATAGCTCACAACATCGGGTTGCAATCTGTTCTTTGGCATCTCAAAGAGCCTGGGATGTGTCATTAATTCTTTGCCTTATGAGACGGCAAGTGGGGCACCCATCTGAATACACACACACATGTTATATATATAATATGTATATATATATATATGTAAGTGTATGTTTGAACAGGATATCCTTGCCATTCCCTGCCCAAACTCTTGGTTTGGCTGAAACACATCTCGCCCGCAAAATATATGCAAACGGGAAAATTGGGGATAGAGACTGATTCATCTGGCGTTTTGGTCTCGTTTGGAGTTTTGAAGTCTCATGCGAAAGTCATGTTCTCCTATCTCGAAACAAGGTTTCTGCTTACATGGATAAATTCCGATAACGTTGTTGTTTCTGATACAGGTTTGTCTCCAAATTTGCCCAACAAAAATCAGTGTTCCAAGGTACAAATAATATTCATATGCTCTGATTGAATCTTTCTTCACCAACATTGTGAGCTTCAATTTTCCAGAACGATCTGAATCAAAAACCATCTAGATCCGTCCCCAGATGCTCCGGCTGCATGGATTGTTTACCTACATGAAAAGTGAAAAATGGCCACGTTTGAACACGAGGAACTGGCTGGGTACCCTCGCGGGAACTAACATATCCAATTTCGGGCTTTCCTTTTCCCATTTGGGGCTTTCCAAAAAATAGTGGTACCCCAAAATGGATGGTGAAAATAATGGAAAACTCTATTAAAAATGGATGCTTTGGGGGGAAAACCCACTATTTTCGGAAACACCCATTTGGTGGGATATTGGACGAACCGTTCCCTGCAGGGGAAAAAACTCCAATCCCATGGAGGCATCTGGGATAAAAAGCCAAGGTACAAGGACAAGGCACGTTGCCATTGAGATGCCTTGCCGTTGCGAAACAATGGCGGTACGGAAAAGACCCCTGAGATCTGATAAATATGTATGAATATATATGCTTATACATATATATTGTGATATGGTATTATGTGTGTGTCTATCTATTCATTTAGCTATCTCTCTATTATTTGTTTGTTTATCTATTTACTTATTTATGTATTTCTCTATCTATAATAACCCTACTGTATACATGCATATCTGTACACATTTGTAATCATCATTATAATTAAAACCACATGTTTATTCCATCAAATTTCATTGCATGGCATCAATTTTTCATGGTTAAACTACCTTGTGGGGTGAGGTTGCTACAGGCTTCCCAAAGTGCATATCTGTATATCCTTCAAACAACTTTGTGGCTGTTGCAAGGAAGCCCACAGGCGATGCCATTCAGGGAAACACATCTGCAAAGCACCACGGACACATGAGTACATCTTTAGGACATTGGCATATATACATGTACAGTATAATGTGTATATGTAAATACAAAATACGTTTGAATACAAATAAAAAAATAAACATATAGTTATCTATAAAAATCAATATATATAAGTATACAAATTGTATCAATTTATTGTAACATATGTGTTTTTCAACATGCATGACCCGCGGATTTCATCTCGGTAGATATTCCCCCAAAAAATGCCCCCCGGGCCTCTTCGAATGAAGCTATGACAGCATTGCACGTGATGACATTTGGAGCCACTGAACTCAGTTGGAGAGAAACCCTCCCAAGCATAGGCGGGAAACCATGGGAAAATCTATGACTGGTTGGTGGTTGAACCCACCCATCTGAAAAATATGCTCGTCAAATTGGATCATTCCCCCAAGTAGGGATGAAAATAAAGAATATTTGAAACCACCACCTAGATGAAGATTGGTGAAGTTGTTTCTTGTTATTTCCCAACCTTGGGATTATTGTGTCTATAACTGTTTTTTAATTGACTCTTTTTGGAACTGAACATTGACCAAAAAAAAATTCAAGTCAAAACATAGCCGGATTCAAAAAGACGTTTTTGCCATCTGGTTTCCATGAAGTCAAAGAAACATATTGTACGTGTAAAAAAAAGATACATGTACATGTATATATATATATGCAAATAATCCCCTGGTCTTAACTTGCTGCAATCCAAACCTCATTTTCTACAAAAGTCATATATATATATATATGTACAGATATATTCACAGAAAATCAACATATCTACATAATCGTGTATATATATATATATATCCAAATGTATGACTTCTGACTCCTGACGTGTCAACTTGATGTCAACTTGATGTCGTCGGGACGGACACCAAGAGACTCGATTTTCATCACATCAAAAAGCTCAAGGGCCATACACCACTCGTTGGCACGTTGGCAGCTAGTAATGGCTGCATTATAACTAATAGGATCCACCTGGGCAAGGTGTCCCACATGTGGCTGATTTTGGCTTGGAAATTTTCAAGTCGATACGTTTTTTTGTGGTTTGGAGGGTGGTTTATTTCATTCAAACTCCGCAAATTCATCTTATGAATCTATGAGGGTGACTCTTAGCTGCGCTCGAATTTCGAGCATCCACATTACCATTGAACATCTGCAGAATCCTTGGGACCACCCCGCAGTCTTTTCAAGGTCAAAACCCTCGTTCAATTCACCAAAGAAGATCATCTCCGTGAAGTTGTGATATGTTTGTCCGCTTTCACCATGGAAAACACCAAATTCCTGAGAAAAACAAATGCAACTGATTCAACTGATTGCAATGTGCGCCCTTAATGGAGTTATAGCCATCATAGCTGGCCTTATAAATGGGTAACTGGGGTTTATAACCCTACTTTATTGGGGTCTTTAAGCTCATTTATAACTGGAAGGGTCCACCTTGAGGTAACAAATCCCACCTGTTGAAGCTCATCCACTGCATTTCTCAACAAACTCAAAGCCAGTTGCCAGTCTCTTCCTCAGCTGGAGCTGCGGCCTATTCAACATCTACTGGGGGAGTTAGATATACCTATGCATATATACACAAATGATTCTATATGCATATGATGCAACTATCCAATAACGCCTCAAATTGGCTCTTCAATGACTCTTGGTTGATTGATACGTGGATCTTTTCGATACAGCAGTGCCCCACTTAAACAGTTTTTCTTTGTGTGAGCGTCGAAGCCACATGCTTCTTTTACAATGTCTGTCTCAAACCATCCAGATGAATTTATGCACACTTGTATGTTCGCAATGATAACATCAATTCACCTATCATCAATGAGACTTGAAACCATGGGACCTCACCTTATGACATCCCAAAACAAAAATACCTGCAACTGCAACAAACATCTGAAGAAACATTAACGTGAATCATCTCAAGCTTCTGCATGCTCCAATAACAGCGCCCACATGAAAGATATTTACCTCGATCCCTTGTTGCTTCATCAAAGTCAATGCTGCAGCTGCTAAGCGTGGACCTTTCTCCTGACTTAGCGCAGGAAGGTCTCCGAAAAATCAGAATCATTTCAATACATCTGAAAGGGAAAATGCTTGAAGCTTAAATGACAAAAACGTTGTTTTTTCTCCAAAAAAATGTTTGATCATACCACAAGTGATTTTAGCATATCATAGCCTCAAAAATCTCATTCCATCTTTGACCTTTCACCAGAAACATTTTTTCACCCCGTCAAGTGATCCACCCCCCGGCAGCAACTCTATATACACTATCCTTCGTGAGTCCCATATTTCAAAAAACAAAGCATACGTAATCAAATGCTATAAACTATATACATATATAAGATAAGAATAATATGTATATGTAATATCTATGTAAATTACTATGAATTCTCATAGATTATATCATATTGCCCACACTAGCTGGCATTAAATCCTTCAAATTCCTTTGAAACATGTTCTTCCAAGCATTTCCAAGTGGGCAACTCCTTGGATAGTCGTTGCAAGAGTCCAGTGATAACTCTTGGGTCTCCAATCTTTTGAGCTTGATCCGCAAAGTTTCTGACCTTCCCAGCGTTGATCATGATTGATTCATTTTGGGGCCGAGCTGATGGCAGATCTGATGGAAGTCATTGTAAGCCTTCACTCATTCTTCCCGAAACATCCAACCCAAATCCCTTTTGCCATTGCCATTCCGAGAGTTCGGTTGGACGCAGAAGAAACATATATATATATATATATGTATATACATATATTTGTATATGTACATCTATAAATCACCAGCATTGGCCAATGAATGAACCAGGAATCAGCAACGGCAACAACCTTGCAAGTCCAAAAGCACAGTCTAACTGGGATACCCGGGGATACCCAGTGAAGATATATGTAGCACATACCCAATGTGGAAAAGTTTGGCCGGACATAGATGCACCGGTATCCCAGTATCACCACAGGAATTGTGTAAAGAATCACGGTGTGTGTTGAAGTTCATGACTTGACAACTTTATCAACCAAATCTGGTTTGATACATTGCAACGTTGTATGCCACTCATATCCCATACCATCCATGTATGGTATATTTGCCTACATTTACCATAAAAAATCAACCAAATGTGGGTAAATATACCATACATGGATGCCAATGATATCATATGATGTGGTATGTTCGAAGACTCGATACGGAAACGGAAGGTTTGTGGAACATGCCTAGTAGGAACGCATCAAAGGAGGACATGGCGAGTCAACTTCAAGCATATGTTCAACAAGACCATACACCACTATCAACCGTAAGAAGGATTCCACAAGATATTAAATCAGGCATAACAACAGGTTGAATCCCTGTACAATGACACAGCTCTCTTCATTCATAAATATCAATATCGTTCAAACTAGGCATTACATGGTTTCCATGTAGTATTTGTATGTAAATATTGACAGCATATTGGACCATGAACTATATATTAACATGATGAAACTTGTGCAAAACTATAGATGCGCATCAATTCCGTGAGAATGTTGAAGCCGCCTCGGAACTCTGGGCTGGCATAGCGATTCCGTCCAGGGAAAGACTCCATCAGCGTCATGGTTCCATGAGCGATTTCAAGGCAAATTTTGTTGGTGACAAGTGGTTTTTCTCCCTCGTTTTTTCTTGCAAATCTCTATAAATCGATGAAAAAAATTCACAGGTTCTGGACAGAAAATATCACAGCATCAGCATGCACTGTTGATTGTGAATGTGAGCTACACCGTCACCAACCTCTACAAAATGGCTGTGCACTCCAGCCACATGGCTCTCAGTGGAGTGCTTCGAAGAAAAAATATCCAAGCTACTGATAGTTGGATATTCTGGAACTTCAGGCGAAACTATCCAGGTTTTTTGTTCCCAGCACCTAACTTCTTCGGAAAATGAGTTCAAATTGATCTCTATCATAAGATGACACTAACTTGCACGTCAATTGTCAAACTTCTCTTTTTCGAGTTTGAATCAAACAAAGCATCCAGCGAATCTGGTTCAAAATGTTCGAAGCTTCCTGTCGTTTTCGGGACCAAAACCAAGAAATCAACACTCTTTTTAATCTCTGCTGAAGCAGACCAAAGATCCACATGACATCGGTCAATAGGTAACATCCAAAGGGCATCAACAATGATTGATAAGAAACTTGAGTCACATTGAACCTTCTCTTTACAACCTGCAAAGAGAAGTAAAAAGGCCTACAAATGTGCGAGTCCACATGTCTCAGTTCTCAGCATGTTTGCAGCATCGTCCTGAAAGTTCTTCGAAAGTTGCAAAGCACAGAAGATGATATATCATATAGTTGTATGTAAATATAAATATATACACTGAAGTATATTCTGGAATTTGAAATACTTCACCAAATTGGAAAGTCCCTAAAACCACATGACGTGAAGTTCCATATTTCCATGTTGGAAACTCCCTTTCAGGGTGGTATCAGGGACATTCTTGTGTTGGTCATGGGACGTCAAGCATCATACCCCTCAGCATCTCAGCAATGATAGCAAGAAACATGTGTTCCAAACGATATTGCATACCCAAGTTGCTCCAAAAAAACAACTCAGGTTTTCACAGCTCAAATCATCAAATTCCTATCAAAAAAAGATATGCTCAAATGTGCATCTCTTCCGGTGACTTGCTGGAACCCTTGCTCGCTCCTCATCGCGAGGGACCTGGAGGCCAACGACCTGTCAAAGCCAGGTCCGAGCGAGTCACGGGAGAGGAAATCTACCGAAACTTTTGGGGTTAAAAAAAACACAACCCGACTGGATATCAACAGAACATGGTCTTAGTTTCTATCCATCCAACATTGAATGGGGAAAAAAAACCTATCAGTGGGTCCTATTGGAGATTTCTTGGATTCCATCTTATTTTTTCACAAACCAGTTGATAGCCAAGAGTTCTCTTCAGCTAAAAGGAAAGTAGATGAACGAGAGAACTGTTTTTTCTGCTATCTTTTGGGTATTTCTATCTTTCCAAAAGTTCTCTTCAGCCAAAGTTCCAATCGACAACGGCTTTTCTGAAGAGGTCTCTTTTCTGAGCACTCGGACGACTGGAGGCTCGTTCCTGGGCCATCAGAAATTCCATCAATTTCACTTGCAGAAGTTGGGGTGTGGTTGAATATGGAGAACATTTTTTCAATGCCCCTTAGAATCACTTTCATCACAGTATATGATCTTTATATAAATATATTAGACATGTCCCCTTTGCAACTACATGCAAATTTGGTATAACATGTTGAAACTGGAAGTGGACCATCTGACAGAATTCTGGCAGAATGGTGCCATGAATAATGTTTCAAACTATTTGAGCAGTTCTATTGTCGCACATCTTCATGAGCATAGCACTTGCACGTGACTTGATATGTTGGAGACAAACATGAGGGACTAATGTACTCGCCAGGATTTAGAGACTACTAGAGTATATCTATAATGGGTTCTGATCAAAATGTATTTTTCCAAAAAGTGCAATGATTCGTTTTTTACACGGGGCTCCGCTTCTTATTGCTTTCATCTGCAAGCCCCTGTCCTAACACATGTTCAATCTGCAAAAGGATCATTTTTTCCTGCAATGGTATCTAGAACGAGGTACATTCACTCGCTGAGGGAACTGGTACTTCTATCTTGTTTTGGCCATGTGGTGCGGCTGGTATGTGCGCGATATATCTAGCGCAAATCTAGCGCCGGCGAAGCATTTCTTTTCGGCCTGTCCTTTCTAAAATGTTTCTGCAAAATCGTTGAGTCATCTTCAAGTCAAGTCAATTTGAGAACCTAGAAGTATTCCAATTGACATGATAAGGAAAGTCCAGCGCCGCACTAGCGCTGACTATGGCGGAAAGTATTTCACTGCTATACACAGGACTCCGCCTTTTAACGAAAAGAAACATTGACTATGCAACATGAATAAGTGCCCTTGGTCCATAATTTACATCAAGTTGTTTTTTTCTCCGGACAAAAACATATGGTCTACATATATAAATGCTGCAAATTTGCACATTGTTTCAATTGAGCCACGAAAAAAAACCTTTTTTATTAGGGATCCTTATAATGGGGGAAAAAATAATCCCCACATAATTGGGTAGTATTTCATCCCCTAAATACCCTAACCAACCAGGGGCCCTTTTTTAATTGCTTCAATTAAAGACATCACCAGCCATACACAAAAAACCACCATCTTCCCAATGTGCTCCTGTGGTAGGCTAAGCCCATCGGATTTGAAACCTTCGGTCCTATGAAGCAAAAAGAAAAGTCTGTTTAAGAAGTTGTACCAAAACACTAGAATCAAACGGGTCATTTCTAGGCGAAATGGTATTCAAACAATGTTTAAATGGTAAATTGGATGATCATTTTTAGGGAAAACCTTTTTTACAATGCATTGTTTGGGTTGGTATACTCCCGGAACATTAATATAGAACCTGAAAATGATGGTTTGGTTCAGATGAGTTTCCTCTTCCAGGAGTGTATTCTCAGGTTCCATTCTTAATCTGCCGGGCTGTAAATGACATATTAAATTTAGGTAGAAAAATTGCCATATTAATTCACAACTATAATTTGGGTAGAACACCTTTATTGGGTAGATGATGTATGAACTGTGTTTTGTGAATGCGGGAGCGATGTCTCATGTGGTAGTGATATTGACTTATAGTGTTAAATTGTGTGCATGTGTTGACAGTATTCATGAATATTAATGAATATTTGCTCTACAGGAAACCTGCTTGTGGAACTATGACAACCACCGATCTATGTCAAGGTCACCCATCTGAAATGAAAGAATTAGGTAATCAAACAATTCTTCATAGATATCACCCATGATCTTGAGATTCTCATGGACATCTAAATAAACTTTATAAGGATTACCACTGCAGAAAGGACACCAATAAAGCCGCCACCGCCAACAGCAGCATCTTAATATTTCTTAATCTTATTGGCCTCACCCAAGCTTTGGTACTCTACAAGTAGCAAGGTATTTGTTTTATGATTCTTTCCTGTTGCCTCAATTATTGTCTTTTCCATCGTCAAACCTCCAAATCTGTCCTGTCAGGAGTCGTCTCTGTTGCCTAGGACGAGAAGTGGTCTTCTTGTTCAACGCAGCTGTGAATGTTTCAAACAAAGAATGAACTTGGGCATGTCTTGGGATTTTTGTTGAGATACTTCCCCACATCCAACGACGTTTTGTGTGACTAAGTGGCGATACTTCTCCAAACGTATCCAGCTGAAATTGCATGCAGAAATGAAAAAACGACCACCAGGGTTACTGTCACATGTAGAGGATCCCCGGAAACCCTTCTCCCTTCTGACTGTGGGGGGCGGAAATCCCAATGAATCATCAATTTCCAGCACGGCTTCCCATCAACATTTGGTAAATTCAAACATATGCTTGGTTTTGAATGGGGCTGTCAAACTTTTTTCTTTAGCTTCCAAAGAACCTCATCACTTACGGATGTTTTCTGTATTTGTAAAAATATATATATATATATATTCCTTCGATCTCACGGGGTACCATACCATCCAAAGATACCAAGATACCATGAGATCTGCCAATCTTCCAGCAGCGCTTTTGAACCAATCCCCATCATGAGTACCTGACTGGCTATCCCAGGTGGTCATGAGTATTGCTTCAGGTGGAGTGAAAAAGCACTTGTACAGTACATGCTTTTATTTTGTTAAACGTACATATATACATATATATAGCATCGGTTTAAAAAGGCAGAATATTAAATACTAGGCATATTCAGGATTCAAACATATAATCATAAATATATATACATATACATATTGCTCTCATGCCTCTCGCAATGAGAAATACCCTGTGACAGTGTCAACTCTATATCATTACACAAACTTTCAGAAAACATGAAAATAAGGTCACCCATGACTGTATCCCGCTAAATTATCCCGAAGCCATTCTCCAAAATCTTGTTGACCTTCAGGAATGAGGAAATGGAATCATACATGGTTTTTCATATGGATTCATTCCCTCATTCCCTACTAAAGGCCATGTATTCCCCCCCCCCAAAAAAAAAAAGTACATCCTCACACCCAACGGAAAAAAAAAATCAGGTCACCGCCATTCCCGCCATTCCAGGCATCCGTGGTCCAAAACTCTTGGAATGCTCCGAAGAGTGAAGGGCTCCGTGGCTCCTTTTCAGACGTGGATAGTTGCGGGGAGGGGGTCCTTGTCGTGGGCCAACTACATGGGTCAAGCAGTTGAGTACAAATGATTGTAGTGGATTATAGTTGACATGTTGACTATAATAGGTGTAAGTTATATAAGTTGACTATACTTGCATAGTTATAGATTGAGTATTAGTCGAATGATTTGGGTTTTGTGGTCTTTTTTAGTGGGAAATTGAGCTGCATCTCTTGGAGATTCGCTGAGATTGCCGAAAAAAACATCAAACCATCGGGTGATACTTGAACCTTCATTGAACCAATCTTCATCACCGATAAACAAAAAAAATACAGGCTGGTACCCTTTATTATATCTTTGTCACTGGATGGTGGATGGTGGAATCAAAATAACATGATGATTACTGCAGTGTTTGACAGGACCCAAAGGTTCATACTTTCCAATCAAAAAAGAAAGCAGTGACCCATTTTTCTTGGATCCCTGAAGACTCCTGGACTCGGGATTCCTGGAGAGCATGTGTTCAGTGAGTGTGGTGATCATGTTCCATTGGAAGCATGAGGTTTCTCTTGGTAACAGTATGTTGGGCAAATCGGTGAACTGAACTTTTGTTGTTTGTTCTTTTTTGTTGTGCAACATGATTTATATCAATATCAATGATTTAGCCAAAAAACAGAGAGTGTTTGAAATGTCAAAGGTGTCATAAATCAACAAAGGCTTTCCTGTCAACAACAAAAACCACAGGGGTCTATTGTCTTATCGTGTTACGTAGCCGTTAAAGGTGGCAAGGGATCATGAAGGATCATGAAGGAATTCACCTCCTGGGTAAGCTTTACACAGCTTCACACTTCGGTAGAATTCATGATTTCAGATGTGTGAAGACACCCTGCACAATTATCACCCAGAGACACTACAGGAATTATTTTCGTATTGCACACTCTCCCAATTCCCAGAAATGAAAGTGCTTTGATAGTTTGGGTACGAGTGTTCCGAAATTTGCCATATTATATTCATCCATCCACTCCTTTCGTTTCATCTCATTCTCATTCCGTGAAAAATTCCGTTCCCTTTCACTCTATTCCACTCAATTCCATTCATATTACTGTCCTGTTGGTTCATTTCATTTCGATTCATTTCAGTTCACATCCCTTCTTGGCTGTATTTGTTCATTTGGATTATCATTGCCATGCGTTTCAAAATTAAGACTGTTTCTTTTGATTGTGTGGATCTTCGAAGCTCTATCAATTAAACAAAACGTAACGTGTGGTTTGCAGGCGGACCACTTGACTGCACTTTAGTGGGACCCTGCCTGGTGCAACGGCGTTTGTTGCTATCCCTAATAAAGTGATTTTGCGAATATGGTGTACTACTAAAGATGCAGTTAAAATGCCATTCCATCTTAGTTTTCAATTTAAAAAATATTTCACTCATCTACGACAATTATTGAACATGATCCATTTTTCAATTTTGTGAAAATTTCCTGTTTTCAACAGATTCAACGATGCGCCAAGAGTCAAGATTCTCACACTTCTTCTTCAACCTCGGTTTTCCATGTTTTGTTTCGGGGAAAAAATGCACCAAAAATGCCGTGAGATTCGGCAAATTTCGTGAAGATGTTGCAGGGTGGCTAGGTGATGATTAAATGAAATGCTTCATAAAGCTATGCTGAAAAAAAGACACTAAGGGGAATTCACACATCTTGACTTTCTTCAGAACACTTTGTCAGGTCCTATGACTTGCATATCAAAAAATATGATTCAACTTCCAAAATGTTTGAAAAAAAAACATGTAGACCTGTAGGGTGGATGAGACATTCACACATACCAAAAATGAAACAAATTATGAACATGAATTCATTCAGATTTCCTAGATCTGGCAAAATTTCTTGTCACTTCATCACTCCTCCTTAATTATGTGATGGTTTTCCACACCACAGGAAAACACACGAAGATTCAACTCGTTTTTTTCTGTCCGAGGAACTTCTTGATCCTCAGCCGAGGCGATAGGTTTAGAAGGTGTTTTTTGGGGGAACATACCACAGCAATACATGAAAATGGCAAGAATCAAGAGTTGAAAAAAGCGTATGAGCGGCCGGGAAATGGCAAGAATCAAGAGACGATCCAACATTTGAGATTTCCCCTTCGCTTCTTCAACTTTCGAGGTTTTTGGGGGATCATGGGGATTATCGCTCACATGTGCGAGACCGGACCGTCTTGTCTGCGATCAGAATGGAGAAAAAGAAGGTACACTCCCTGAAGATTGACGGCTGGAACATTGTCCTCATGGAGGTTTGGAAGATCATTTTCCTTTCCAAATGGGTGATTTGTAGATTTTGTAGGTTCCATATTAATCTTCCAGGGTGTCTCCCTTTTGAGATTTCCCATCGCTTTACAGAGCTTTGGCATCTCATGACCAGCGACAGAATGAATCAAACATCGGAGGTTTTGACGGAAGACTAGACAGTGTTTTTTAAGGTCCAAAACCGGTACAACAAAAGATATGCTACGGAAGCATGCAAAGCACTGGATATCATTTAATGTGCATCACTTGTTATCATGTCAACCAACCCACTATGTCATATGTCATACTACTGAGTAGTGAGAAGAAATGTGATGGTGATTGTGATGGTGACTGTGGTTACGAAAATGATCAATGGTGATTGTCATGATATGTGATGATATGTGCTAATAATATGCTAATAATCATTTATCAAAATGACAATACCAACAACTAACATGATCAATGATCTTCATCATCAGCAAAACTGATAAGCCAACAATAAAGAGCCAAATTTGCATCACTTCCCGGCCGAGCTTCAAATCGACGAGGTCGAAATGTTCTTGACGCTCCTTTGCGTAGTTTTCTTGCTGCTGCTGTTGAAGGGCCTCAGCAAAGGGTGTTTCTCCAAAAGGCTCGAACCCCCAAGAGAACGAATGGGAAGGCTAAAAGAAGGGTCAAGACATTGAAGAAGCCTTCCCCTCCAGCCACTTTGGGAAACTTGACAAAATGATACAAGATAACGCTATTGGATCACATCGATCAGGATTTTTCGCGGGCCGGATTGATCACTTTCAACCAAGAAGATGTTTCTACGTTTGCATCGCTGGAGGTGGATGAACATGAAAATGAACATATTGAAAGTGTTGCTACGGACCACGGATGTTTCACACAACCTTTGGGGATGAATCATATTTAAAACCAATGGTACAACATGCTGTTGTTTTGTCGACAAGCTGAAGCTTAAGGCTGGCACGCGAAACATATCTCCCAACTTGCTCATCTTGGCAGCTTTAATCTTTGCTTCCTTTTTTCCGGCTGAAGTAACTGAGCTGGTAAAAAGATAACACAACACTTTGATCATGTTATGATAAAACCAAAAAGAAAGTTCAAGAGTTTGTGGAAGAGCTCCGGTTTCCTCATCACCCCTTTTTGTCGATCATTTTGAAAGGTACTATTTAGGAATTAAGACCCTGCAAACAAAAAAAAGCACAAGACTCTACTTTTTGTTGAGCACCAAGTGATTTTTATGGTTTATTTATAATAACATTTTTTTCTAAATACCCTCCGAGAAAAAGAACAACTTATAGACCTTAATACCTCGAAACTCATCCTGATCCTTGTAGATCCTGATACCCAACACAGGCAACATCCGACAACATTTTCCGATCCTCCACTTCCTGCTTTCTCACATCCTGGTTTCAAGAGTTCAGAGTTTCATGGGTTCACAAACAAACAAACTAACTGACCAACAAACCAATCAACCAACAAACAAACAAACCAACCAACAAACAAAGAAACAAAGAAACAAAGAAACAAACAAACAAAGAAACAAACAAACAAACAAGAAAAACACAGGTAAAAACGAGTAAACAAACAAACAGTGCCGTCCTTTGAAGGTTTTGAAGCTTCCAACATATCAACCCTTCCGCCCACCCTTCCACTCTCACCAACAACCCCACCTCGACTATCTGTGGAGGCTCCTGTTGCTGGAGGGGATCCCGAAAACGATGGGATTCAAATGTGAGTGGGTCGTGTATTCTGATATTTCACCTGGGGAAATCCCATAGTCTATGTATAATTTTGAACTTTCATATCTCTTAACATATATACACTACTTGTTGGACTACTTGACTACCTTTCAGGGTTTGGTCACTTGTGACTGGTGTAATTTCACTTGTCGTATCGGTATCTGCATGTGATCGTACCAGCATCTTTCGGGTTTTCAGGTCACATAGAAGGAATCGTGAATCATGAATTCATAACAAACAAGTTCTTTCCACCAACAGTACCATGCATTTTTGAAGCTTAAATCCCTTGCTTCACAAACAAACACTGAAGTAGTCTCCTCTGTTCCAGATTGCTGAAGATGATCTTGCAACTTTTCCCGCAATGCGACTTGCTCTTGCCTTGGATTCCAGTATTCGAAAAAGCCAGCCTTATTTCTATCAAAAATTAAATGGGACCTTACGAGTACCAATAAACCCCTAAGTAAGTTGCTAGAGCTATTAGATACTCAGGTTTAGGGGTCCGTTCAGTCCTGTTGGAGATTTCTTGGCTTTATGTCTGTTTCCACGTTCCCTAATCTTTGGTAAAGATCCTATTGCTTTTGAAAAGACTCTCCTTCCAAAAACAAAGGGTCTGCAATTACATCATATGAATCTCTTCACAGAAAAAACACGGACCCTGCTGAATGGAAAATGTTGGAAGAAAATAACTGCTACATTTTGAAATTAGGACCTGGCAAGGTCTATATTAAAGGAATAGGTCTATTTTATCAGGGACGTTTGATGCCAATGCCAGTCTATTGAAGAATATTGAACCCAACCCCTCCATGTCTAGAAGTTGTCCCTTCCTTAGGCCCACCCTCCTTTTTTGGTGTTCAAAGATGCCTTAACAAATTGCCAGTATCCTCTATCCCAAGAACTCTGTCCTAGTACACCTTGGAGGTTGGAAATCCCCACAGTTTCCCCATTTCCATCGCTGCCATGTCACTGGAAATGCCGTTGCATACGTTCGAACTCTTCCATGTGCTGCGACTGAAACTCTTCCAGTCTCGGTTTTTGGATCAGAGTCCGTCCCGACGGGTAAAAAAGAGACAAGGTCAAAGGGTGCTGAAAAACCCGCTGTTTTGGCCATTACGCATGTACCACATGCAAAGAGATTTCCAAATGGCATGTTGTCATTCTTCACCACACAGCCATCTCTGGTCACCGAGAGACAATTCCGGCTGCTCTGTGATCACTGGTAACGGCATGGCCCCCAAGTCCTGACACTGCTGCGATCATCCCGGAGGATTGGACAATTACTATATATCAATTTATCTAAATGATATACCCAATGAGAAAAGTACCCCAAAGGTGTTTTTTTTTTGGCGATTCAAGCATACAAATTTTCAATTTTGATTATTCATTATGTACATTACGTACCTTACCCACAGCGATACAAAACACATCTTTCCTTCGCAAGGTTTTACCCCTTCACGATGATCTTTATCGCTTTTGGGGCGATGAATGCATGAAAACTGCTCCCCATGTTTAAAAGGTCGACACCTATTTCACTACTTCATTGCATAAAATCAAATCAAATTCAGATTGTATTACCCTCCAGGGAATTAACATATCCCACCTTGGGAAAAGGAAAATCATCTTCAAAATGCCATTTTTGGATATTTTGGGGGGGATATGTTAGTTCCCTGGAGGGTATCTATGTAATTTTTGTTCCCCCTTTCAAGAACTTAAAGTTGCAACACCTCACACACCTGCTCTCGAAACATTTTTTCGTCCTCAACCCAAGCAGATTCGCTCCTCAGCGCCCCATTGGCAAAAGGTGATTCTTTGGTGGTATTCCCCATGAGAAATACAAGTTTTGGGCCACCTAAAAACCAGGTTATGTACCATAAAAACATATAAAAACCCTAAAACATGGTCAGGTTTTGGTGGGCCCATGGTTTTTAAGATCCTGTTGGTCAATAATGCTTACCTGTTGGAAACAAAAGGGATTTATAGAGGGATACATGAAGAAAATGAGTATACTGGAAAGGTATAAATGTATAGGTCTGGAGACTAAAAAAAATATCAAAGTAGGATGACGATATGGTGAGAAAGTGTTGAATCAACATAGCCTTGATGAAGGATCGACCAACCCAAAGAACCCATCCACCCCATGACAAGTGGCTCAATCTGCTCATGCTCCTTATCCAACCTCCCAAGTAATAGAAATTGAGATCAACAAGTGAACACACATGTAGAATGAAACGGTAAGTTTGCGTTTCAAAAAACAATATCTATATAATCTATATATATATATACACGTATATCAGTATATCAATACTAACATCGCTGACATCTATCAGCAATTTTTTGATTGTTTCAATCGTAAATTTCCACCAAATCTGGCGGCTCCAAAACGGCCAATTCCTAGGGACCCTTTGTCCAAGGAGGCAAAAAACATGGGTGAGTCCGGTGGTTAAATAAAAGGAAATTCCGAAATCAGATCAACAACGAAAATCTGGTCCAATGACCCAAGAAAGTAAACATTATATTCACACTTCATCATACTTGTGGGGGTGGTTAAATCCGCATGTCAGTGTTTTGATGAGACTTGCGAAGCAAGTACAAGCTCTGTTGTATCCGACTTTCCTCTTCCATCCACACTTCAAGTTTCGATTTCTCCTTGAAACATCGTTGGAAGATCATTCATTGCTGATGGCTGGGATATCTTCAGAAAACAATCACACGATCTCAAATCCATGGTCCCCAATCTTTTTGCAAGCAGCAACATCAACATCAACATCAACAACAACAACAACAACAACAACAACATCCAAAAGATATCCAAGAGTGGCCTGGCCAAACGTTGTTGTTGCTTCTCTGCCAATTGCTGTAACTTCTTGGCATCAACTGAACCACCCAAACGCAATTGCTGCGCCTCAGGTTCACAACTTGTACTGACAAAGTCTATGTGAACTAAACCATGTGCAATATCTATTGCAAAGTACATGTTATGCATGTGTATAAATGTATATATATGTATATATATATGTATGTATGTACACTCCAAAATTTGCGGACGGCTTTCTGCAGAATAAATTCTTGGAGATCTATACGTTAGAATGGTCTAAATACCGCTACAGCCGGCTGTTTCGCAAGATTACCTTCATCACTGGCCTCAGGAGCACCTTGCTCCATGTTCTGAACCATGAGCAACTGTACCACCACATTACAGTCATGAGTCATCACCCATGACGGATCCATGGGACGAACGGTATATTTACCGTAACATGAATGGTTGATTTGCATGGTTTCCATGTAGGTACATATACCATATAAAATCTATGGGTGATCCATTCATGCCTCACGTTGGTTCATGCCTGACGATTCGACTATCGACTCACCATGATTTCTTCCACGGAACCCGTGTGCCTCTTCCTCCAACTGTCGCTGTTCTTCCTGTTCAAAACACAACAATGACCTCAACCTTTAGAATCTCAAAAATGACCATCAATAGCAAATGGGATTGACCAACAAAAACAGCCTCAAAGTGACACATTTGAATCCACTCCTCCAGTTGTTGTCGCATACGTTCCAACTTGAGATGTGCATCCTCCAAGCTTGGATCCTGCCAACCCGGCCAACGTCAAATGCTTCGATGCTTCGACAAAAATAAACCGTCAATTTCAGATGCCATAGATGCCATAGCTTCATACTTTAGTATTGGGCCATGCCATAGTAGTACTTGGAGCAACAAAAAACATTGAGTGAGATCATAGAAATGGAGGCACAATGATGCATGTCCAGTTTCTTCAAAAGCAGGATTGCGGCATGGTATGTCTGCTGCTAGCAAGAAGCAATCGAAAAAATCAAAATGAGAGAAACATATCGCGTGTAGCACTATCAGTGATGCAAACATCTTACTTATATAGGATGTTGCCAATCTAGTTCACCAGTCCACAAGGCATTCGACTTGTTTTAGTGGACACAGAAATTGATGAAGGAGCGTGAATCAAGAAACATCCACTTTAGTATTGAGTAATTGTCTGAACAGGAAAACAAACACTCTGACCCTCCAACCGTCCTCCACAGGGCTGGCAGGTACATGTGTGTCAGACCTGAGAAAGCTTTAAGCAAGGAAGCTCCTGTAACTAGGGAGGCCCACCATCAAAAATGCACACATGGTCTTTTGCATATATGTGCATCATATTGCAAGCATTTACAGGTATCTTTCTTTAAAAAAAATGAATAGAGTAGCACTGAACGCTCTTAGTTTGGTACATTGTTTGGTATTTTTGTGTTTTTCAATCACAAACTTCTGATCCATTCCATTTGCTGTTCGAATTGAGCTCTTCCACACTTAGTGATTCGAACAGCGGGTCAACAAAAAAAAACAGTTGACATCAAACTCCATGAAGTTGCAGTCGTGGTCTCAAGGATGTGGCGCCACTTGTACCCATCAATTTCAACGACATGGAAACTACCACATGATGGCCCGATGGCATGTTGAGGCTGAATTCCCACCCGCGGAGTAGATACAAGAAACATTATATAACAACAGGAATTCAGATGCATGTAAAAAACACGCATGCATGGCATACAACACTATGACAAAGACCGTACAATACATAGTATATCAATGTAATGTATATCAGTATCATATTGATCCAATGTTTGTCGTTGTCCTCTAAAATATCCGTTCCAAATAGTGCATCTAGGTGTCATACAGGACTTTCAGCACTTCCCGGCTATGCGAGGTGAAAAACATGAAATGTGAACAACTAATGATTGCAACGCTCGATCCCGAGCATCTTAAAAAAACTGCCTGGCAATTTCGAAGTTGAGGTTTAAAAGGCATATTTGAGTTTTCACTTCCTTGACAGCCCCAACAACCCATACTCCTACAACATTTAAAAAAAACAAGCAAACAAACAATGATGTAGGTGTTTCCAAAAATAGTGGTATCCCAAAATGGATGGTTTATAATGGAAAACCTTATTAAAATGGATGATTTGGGGGTACCCCTATTTTTGGAAAGATCCATGTCTAAACCACTTTTGTTGCTACTTGGCGGCTCGCAAAGTCCACTATCGTTGTGGCTAATGTCCTGGCTGTCTTCAGTGGTCATGGCGAAGGATCCGAAATTCTAATGAAGCTCATGGGATCATTGTGATTCGAGTTTGAAACTTGCCAGAAGTTTAAGTGGAGTAAGTGGAATCTGTTGAAAATCAAAGTTGCAAGATCAAAGTTCAAGGTGGGTGCAATATACACTACACATAAAAATTAATGTATATACATGGCATATATACATATGGATCTATACATCATATATACACATATTTATACTTACATATGCATCTATACATCATATATATATATATGATATACATATATGTATACATTGTATTAAAATAGCCACCACCACCAGCACCACCACCACCAGCTGCCAAAACTGGTCCAACCAGCACCAGCCTCCGAGGAGAGGTCCGCTGGCGACTCCTCGCTGGTGAAGACCGTCGGCTTGATACCTGCAGGGTCACCCAGGGTCTGAGGGAAGACCTTCCAACTGAAAGCTTTGGTTTGTTGGCATGATCATTAGTTTTAGTTTCTAGTATGTTTCTAGTGATCAGTTCTGAAATCCAAATCGATGTGAACATGATCCAACTCGTAAATCGACCAAAACTGCAAACAAAAATCAACCTTGTAAGGTATCACCACATCATCAGTATCAGTCCAGGAAAAAACAATGTTTGGGATGTTTGAGGTTTTCAACATGTCCAATGTGGAGAGTAAACACAGCACGTTCAACATCAAATACAGCTAATACCCATGGCACCATCAAAGGCTGGCCAGTTCGCAAACGAACAAAGAAAACATGATCCTCTTCCGCAGCAATACTATCATCATCATCACCACCACCGCCATCATCATCATCATCATCATCATCATCATCATCATCATCACCACGCCATCATCATCATCATCATCATCATCATCAACATCATCATCATCATCATCATCATCATCAGCATCATCATCATCAGCAGCATCACCATCATCATCATCATCATCATCATCACCATCATTCGCAAAATCCCCATCAGCATTGTCCTCATGTTCACAATCATCACCCATCATCAACCATCAAGTAAGCGTCTAATCAAACATCATCATCATCATCATCATCATCATCATCATCATCATCAACCATCATAAACCATCATAAACCATCATACACCATCACCCATCATCTTGATGGTGCTTTCGCCAGCAACAACATCACCAAACAACATCATCATCCACATCAACATTGGCTCCACAATCATCACAAACACAATGACAATCATTATCATCACAGTCATTACCATAGTAAAAGTACACCCCGGAAGATTAACATGGAACCTGAGAATACACCCCTGGAAGTTCGGAAAATCATCTGAACCAAACCGTCATTTTCAGGTTCTATGATTCTATGTTAATCTTCCGGGGTGTAAGCGCTTTAAGCAGCATCCATCAATTCATCCCATCCATCCAGCAAAAATCCATCCATTCGTCTTTCCTCGGCTGAAAAAATCAGTACCGAACCTGGAAAGCGCATCGCACGGGTGAGACCTTGTGACATGTCTTTCCAGCAAAAGAGACCACCTGAGGAGTGAGGCAAAAAAAAACAGAAACTAGCTGGTGGTTTCAACCCATTTGAAACATATTAGTCAAAATGGGAATCTTCCCCAGGTAAGGGTGAACATAAAAAAAATTGAAACCAACACCTGGAGAAAACGTTGTCAGTGAGAAATCACTTTCCCCAGGAAAAAAAAATCAAGACTCATTTTTTTTTTGAGCCAGTGAAATATCCAGGACCATATTCAGGTGTTTATTTTGGTAGAAATGATTTCAGTGGGTCTTTTTGGCCTTAACTTCGACCCCAAGTTCCAAGTAGAACCACCATTCTAAGATTCAATTCACTGGTAGGTTGACCATCCAAATTTTATTTGGGTCAGGGTCAAATGAATCAAGATGTATCCAAGTCTATATATATAATATATATATATAGATATGCATAGAGAGAGAGACAGATACATATTGCATGTATAAACAAAAAAACATCTGTATATATACATATATAAATGTACAGTAGATACATATATCCACAGTCTGTATTTCGAACTGGGAGGACTCTCCAGGAAACTCCCATAAATAGGGCTTGCGGAAACACCCTGAGATACCCTTGGAATGATGCACTGGCCGCTGTCCCAGGGATCCAACGGAAGAGATTCCCCCGTTTTTCACCCCGCCGTTTTTTTTAGGTTTCAAGGTATTGAACTAAAACAACCAACCCGAAAATCTGAGATTTCATATCCAGCTGTTTAGAGCTATCCTTCCGGTCTGGCACGTTTTTTGTTGTTAGTAAAAGATGGATTGGTTAACGTTCTTTGCAAGGAAGGATTCCCAATGGTTTCCAACAACACATCCCTAGGTGAATGACTATAGAATGCAATTTTGCTATGCGTTTGAGGCTATAGTAGAAATCTACTGTAGATTTCTGTGTAGCCTTCTTTTCAATAGGTGTACCCCGGGCCACCTGCGCTTTCCGTCGACCTTGGTGGTATGCAATCTGTTCAGCAAAGAAGCTCGTTAGAACGAACATGAGTGACTGAAACAAAACATTCCCCAGGTTTATTGTGCACACCCCGGGCCTTTACCTCAAACAAAATGCCTGGTACACCCCCGAAATTTAACATGGAACCCAAAAATGAAGGTTTGGAAGATGTTTTTCCTTTTCACATGGGTGATTCTCAGGTTCCTTGTTAGTTTTCTCGGGTGTAATTTCACATTCCTTTTTTGGGATTTATCAAACCTTCAGTTCGAAGTATTGCCTGTAAACATGGATAAGCATTGTGTCTGCCGGTGTGTAAAATCATGGGTCCTTTAGGCACCACAAAGAAAGCCATAGGTGACTTAGGGACTAAACATCTGTCCTTAAAGTGCCTAAAGGTAAGTATCCAAAATCAACGAAAAAAACATCAACAAATTACAGTATTCATCTTTCTAAAAGTCGCGGTGTACTTGCTGGATGTTGTTTTATCTACAATTTCTAGGGGCTTTTTTTTTAACGATTGTGGGTCCCAGGCTTGCGGAATCGACCCCCCTGAACTTCCTGAAAAAAAAATCAAGGTCGACATGGCCCAGGAATGGCAGGAAACCAATCCCTCACAAAGAGAATGTGAATACTAGAAAAATAGAATATGTCCTGTAAATAAATGTATAGATACATGTGTATATATATATACACATACATTATACATGTTCATATTAGTTTCATGTGTATATCATTCCCCTTTTGAAGAAATTCACCATTTCCAAAAAATTCTATCAGTGCGCGTTTTTTTTCTCCTGGGCTTCAATAAACCTTTTCGCTGCAGGGATCACAAGGTGGATATTCAAATTTGGATGCCTTTTCAGCTCAGATCTTCAAACTTCATCACTGTTGCGGGGACCTGCTCCTCCTTCCGGTGGCATCGATGATCCCACCAGAGGCATTGCATCTCGTCAGGATAGACCAAGGTTGGTCATCAGGATAGACCACACATACTTCAAGACTTCGGCATTCCAGTGTCTTGAAGAACTGTTTAGGACCTGCACAGTGACCAAGATTGCCTGGGATGACGGCAAAACTGACGTCCTTTTAAGCCGGGAACATGACAACAAGATATACAAAATACAACAAACACATTGATATTCAACCACTTGCAGAGAAACCTCCATGAGCACTGCTTCTTGTTGTTTGTTTTGTTGTTTGACGACCTTGCAACTCACATTTCAAACATCTCAAAATGTCAAATCTTGAAACTCCAAGTTTCTCCATGTCCAAAAAGCTGTAGTACAAATTGCATCAGCCTCAGAAATCTGCAGATTTCCAACTTTCGGTTAAAACAAATACATACATCAGGAATGCCAAATATTTTGAGAAAACCAAGGTCGACTTGGTAATGATGCAATATATGGGTGTTTCCAAAAATAAAGGTACCCCAAGATGGATGGTTTATGATGGAAAACCCTATTAAAATGGATGATTTGGGGGAAAAACCCCTATTTTTGGAAACACCCATATGTTCGTTCTTGTTTCAATTTATCTAACGTTGCTGATACTTTGTTTAACTCATTGGATTCACCAAGGTTTTTTTCGGCAAGGTGATTTTCTACCCCCTTAAATGGAACAAAAAACATCACAATTTTGGTTGAGAAGCTGATGATATCATGGCGCCATTCATACCCCCATGGCCACATGGCCCATCACTTTTGGCGCTTCAAATACTTCTCCTGGGGAGAAGTAGAGTTCATCAGTTTTTTTTTTGTACAGTTTTTTTTTTGTACGGTTTCTGTGGGATCAGGCTTCTCTGATTATCATACGATTTAAAATGTGAGAAGTATCCACATCAATCTGTTTCCGGTACCTTCCACAAAACAACAAACAAAGATCTACGATTACAGATCCTAAACCAAAGTGATAGTTGTTCAAAATAGTTCTTAGCACAGCCATAAACCAAACATATACAACTTACAACCACTTTGACTTACCTAAGCAAACTACAGAAACACTATCATTGAGAATACCAAACATGGATCAACACGAAAAGAAACTCTTGTGAAACAATCCGAACTCTATATTACCCCCATCACCATCAGGTTTTCACCACCAACCTCGCCTGTTTGGATTTCAGTTCCTTCAATTCTTTTAACAACGACTGCCTTAGAGTCACCATGGGAAATTGCTGAAATATGTTGCGACGTTACGATGTTGAAACATGATGGTTTCTTGATGGTGAAACTGGATTATTATGTTTTCTTAACCCAATGGGACGATGTTTGTAACTTGGAGATGTTTCTTTAAGAGCTTCAAAGAAGTATACATCTTTGAGTTGTAGTCACACTGCATAGGATTCGCATTGATTTCAGGAAAACTGCATATGCTGCAAATTGCAAGTATAGAAGTACTGAAAAACTCTGAAGAACGGAACATACAAAACGAAAAACAAGAGAAGCAATGAGTTTCAACCCCTTTGAAACATATTAGTCAAAATGGGAATCTTCCCCCAATAGGGGTGAACATTGAAAATATTTGAAACCACTTTCTCCACTTTCTCGAAAAGCTCCATGCGGGCAGTTGCGAGCATGGACCATTGCCTTACTCTGAATAGGCGATTTTTCCTTTAAGGAAGGAAATCCACCAGATTAACTTCGTCAAGCTCTTGTGGCCTAACCAATTGCCTCTGCCTGAGATTCATCAGGACTTCATCCACCTTTTCAAGCCGTGAAGCGCTCCATGCCAAGCGGTATGTTTGACACCAGAATGCGATTACTGCCGAACTCGGTCTGTTGAGTTTGACCGCCAGAACCATTCCATTATCAGTCAGTACCGCTTTCCATAAAGTAAGAAACATTCTCACTCGCCGGCTCGTGGTGGCTTCATGCGGTTTCAGTGGTTTCACATCGTAAGGAACCCACTTACCCCCAACCATGAAAGGGCCATGTGCACCATGTTCCAGCAAAAAATCTATGTAAAGCTGTAGACCTGAGATCCACGCCAACCCAGAAGTTTGCGTCAGGTGTGGGACTCCATGCTTCAACCACCAACGTTGTACCACATTCAAATTGCTCAATGTACAATGCTTGATCAACTTCTGTGAAAAAGTCCAGGCAGCAGGAATTTGGCTTGGGGCATTATCTTCAATACCCTCAAGACCTCCGGAAAGTGCAGTCTCTGCCTGAAACTTACCAGATTGTTTGGCGACCCGATCCAGCTGAGACCCCATACGACCAACTTGCAAAATGACTTGCAACACACCATGATGCACCTTACGAAAATGTTCCAATTCCATTGCTACCTTTGTCCACAACTCCCAAAAAACAGGAGGTCGAGTTTCATTGTATTTCATTGCTGCGTGATCTACAAGCGCATTATGCCAGAACGCCCATTCTTCGATGTCAGATTGAGCTTTGTCTCCATCTCCATGCGAAACCACTTTGCAAATTGTGATGCGATCTCGACAGGTTGTCAGGAGTGTGTGAATTTCCCCCCACACATCTGAGTGTGAAGAATTTGGTTTAACCCCTGCCCCTGCCAGCAAGGACCTAACTCGACGAACAACTGCTTTATTGTCACTCCAAATGCACACCTGCTGATGGATCACGGCTGCAAATCTAATGGCAACTAGCATGGCATATAACTCCCCTCTATATGCTGTTTGATGCTGACCCGGAACATGTCCTGCTAGTAGGAGTTTGTGTTCCAACATGTTTAAGGAAGTCCCTGCAACAGTCACTGCAAACGAAGCATACCTAAGTTTCGGTTCAGTGGGGTGACTACAAGCTCCATCTGTAAAAAGATGACATTGCTTACCTTCCGTTTGGGCTGCAACAACGTGTCTGGGTGCGGTCACACCTTCAAAGTAACGAACTAAGGCAGGCCACGTAGGCGGAATGACTGCCCATCCGTGACTTGTGAGACAAGGTGGAAGTGTTGGCAACAAGCTAGTCCACTGAAATGAGGCTCTTGCCGATGCAAACGTCGGACATTCCCACAAACGATGCCTAAAAGAGTCTGGCTGCTGACAATGGATACACAATGTTGCTTGACCACGGTTCTGTTTATTTTTCTGTGAATCTTGGTAAAGGGTCCCATCCAACCCACAACGAAGAAATACCTGATCAGCTTCCCCAAACTTGGCAATCATTGCTCTGGTTTCATCTATATCAGCATGTTGAAGGCCTGTGTACGACTTTCTATGGGCAACTGCTGTCACCATAACCCTAGGCCAAGACCATTGCATTCTAGAAAACACAGCATCCCAATGTTGGTTGAGGACATCAATGGTGCCGAATGAATCTACAAAAGTGCCCTTAGATGAGAGATGCCATCCCAACCTTTGGAGTCTCTTTGCCAAAATAACAGTGGGGCCATTTGAAGGAACAGCTGACGACTGAATAGAAAATTGCTGCAGCAAACAATACAACTGATCACAATTTCCTTGGGCCCTTGCATCACGAACTGTGTCAACTATGGCCCAAAACTCCGGGTCAGCCAAAGGAGACCAACTGGTGAGGTGAAGCATCGGATTTGCCCCAACCCTGGCTGATTTCATGCCACGTAAGGCACCTGTACGAAGATGACCATAGTGCTCACTTCCAAGGTGTACCGAAGCGATGCCATGCAACGCTCGTGGCCATGCAAGTTGACGAATGGCAAGCATTTTGGCTTTCAACGGTGACAAACTGCTACCTAGTCTTTTCCATGTTGATTTCATACCATTGATTCGCTCCACCAAAGTTTTATTTCCTGGTCGAAAGCTAAAATTGGTGTGGGCTCCTAGGATTCTTGAGGCAAGTGTAGTACTTAACAAAAGGTCATTCATGGCCGGACGATCTCTTGTTTGAGCTCCCCAAGCATACGACTTTCCTAAATCAAGGTCTAAATCCAACATTCTGGTGAAGGCTTCTATTGCTGACCAAACCTGATGAAACGTAGCTAAGTCAGGAAATGCAACTTGCCAGTCATCTACAAAGCTAAATAGCCGATGAGGTGAAGGCACCATATTAGTCAGCCACACGTCAAGGAGCAAGTCGATGAGAACCATGCCAAAGACTGACATACCACATCCCTCTGGCAGCCCCGTGCACGACGGCACTGCTGCACCTATGCTGGAACGTACCTTAAATCTGCGAACCTGTTTGGCTACAAATGCACTCCACGTGCGCAGCAGAAGGGATGGAAAAGACAACCGATGTAGAAGCAACCATATTGGCTCACGTGGCAACGCGTTGAATGCACGTCTGATGTCTAGGACAATTCCGAAAAATGAAGCTGACTCAGCATGAGCCATTTCTATGAGCTGATTCATTGCAAACCAGACCTCCCTTGCCTGTTTTCCAGGGATGCCTCCAAACACGCTATTAGGCAGTTCAGTTGAAATGCTGTTCAGGGCCTGCCTAGATCGAATGGAACTCCATAGCCTATACACCAACGGGTATATAGTAATGGGCCTATAGGCATCGACATCAGTTTGTCCTTTGTTTTTGTCCAAACTAGCCACAAAGCCAGTACACAGTTGATCAGGCCACGACCCTTGCGTTTCCACTGCGGACAGCAACGAAACATGAGCATCCACTGCTGATTGAGGCAAGTTCATCATATCCAATCTGCTTATGCCATCTGAGCCCGTTGCGGCTCTTCGCTTCTTGGTCTCAAAACACCGACGCAACTGTTGGCTATTAATGGTCGGGAATGACCATTCAACTGGGCGAAAGTGATGAGAAATAAACGAGCCTATCTGGTCCCATTGGCCAGGTTGCACATGACTTAGCTTAATCCACCTCTGTCTCCAGACTGTTTCAAGGGCAGTCAGGATTTCGTTATCAGACGAATGAACCTGCTCTTGCGATACCACATCTCCTGGCTGAAGATTCGCAATGGAGGAAAGCCACATCTGATCATGTGAATGCACAATCGCATCAAGAGGTTTACCTTTAGAAATGACTGGACAGCCCGGCAACAAAGGAAAAGGGTCATGAAAAATGATTGAAGCATCATCAGGGCACACAGTTTCAATGGTACCTGTTGACACTTTAACCAACGAATCAATGGCTAACGGTGCTTCCTTTCCACAATCCTGAAAAACAACATTAAGGTCCTGTCTTCGCCTGTCTTTTGCTTGAGTTACCCGAGTTCTCATGAGTTGATTCTCAAATTCGCGGACAAACGATTGAAAGGTCTCAAACATATGTTGAATCTTGGCATTGTCGGGTAAAAACCAGGGAATCCCCGCTTCAAAAGGTGAGTCAACAATGTTAGCCATCCACCACCAACAAAACCCACCTGCAAAACCGGGTGCTTTTTTAATGGCTTGCCACAAATCTAGTGCTTTCTCAATGGGAAAAGAATGCTTGGCAGTAAGACGAGCCAATGCCTGCACACGACGGAGTTGCTTGAATAACCTGGCATGCATGAGAGAGGTTCCATGAAATTTCGGGTTAATGTCACCTTGACGTCCCAACTTACAAGGTACATTACGAGGCTTAAACACTGATGGTTGCAAGGTTTGTGCACGCCCTTTCGAAACACCAGGCACTGCTCCACCTTTGCTTTGAACACATGCTTCTGCCTGTGCTTCGATGTCAATCCACAATTTGGCAAATGCTTCCGTGAGGTTAAGACTTGGATCAAAGCTAATCTGCCCTTCCCAACCTTGCGGCCACGGAAACTTGTGAGGAAGTCTCCAATAATTAGACTGTTGGGCAACGTTACAACCACCAAACCTACATTGAACAATTGCATGGTCAGGCCACCAATCATGTTGAACATCAATTGAAAGCAGTTGTGCCTGTAACTCTCTTGATATCCAAATCTGATCCAATTTCTTCGTTCCTCTGCCCGTTGGAACCTGTGGTAAGCCCCACTTCATCATGGCATAGGTTTGCACCTCAACGAATCCTAGTTCCCTAAGCCGGTGGGCTTGGTATAGGCACTCTTCCTCGAAATTAAAATCCCCGCAAACAATGCGAGGCCCACACACTTGCAGTCCTACTCTGTCAACCAGTTGTTCCAGCAAAACTTCAGTTTGAAACAAGGCATTGGCATGAGTTTTTCCTTTAGGCACCCCATACAACATACCAACATGAATCCATTGGTTTCCAACCTGAACCCCAGCCACCTGGATTCTACTAGTTGCAAAGCTATCCTGGCAAAAATCATGAGGCAACGGTCTTGCTGGAAAGGCCGAGATTAATGACACACCACTGTAGATGCCAACATCAGCACTCGACCTTTGAGCACACGGTGCACCTGGGACGATGTATTTGTAGTGGGAGCCCAATGCCCTTAAACCATTGCGAAGCTTTGTAACCCCACTTTTTGTTAAATGGGTTTCACTTGCCACCCAAACATCTCCTGGCATCGCAACCACCTGNTATGGAGGAAAGCCACATCTGATCATGTGAATGCACAATCACATCAAGAGGTTGACCTTTAGAAATGACTGGACAGCCCGGCAACAAAGGAAAAGGGTCATGAAAAATGATTGAAACATCATCAGGACACACAGTTTCAATGGTACCTGTTGACACTTTAACCAACGAATCAATGGCTAACGGTGCTTCCTTTCCACAATCCTGAAAAACAACATTAAGGTCCTGTCTTCGCCTGTCTTTTGCTTGAGTTACCCGAGTTCTCATGAGATGATTCTCAAATTCGCGGACAAACGATTGGAAGGTCTCAAACATATGTTGAATCTTGGCATTGTCGGGTAAAAACCAGGGAATCCCCGCTTCAAAAGGTGAGTCAACAATGTTAGCCATCCACCACCAACAAAACCCACCTGCAAAACCGGGTGCTTTTTTAATGGCTTGCCACAAATCTAGTGCTTTCTCAATGGGAAAAGAATGCTTGGCAGTTAGACGAGCCAATGCCTGCACACGGCGGAGTTGCTTGAATAACCTTGCATGCATGAGTGAGGTTCCATGAAATTTCGGGTTAATGTCACCTTGACGTCCCAACTTACAAGGTACGTTACGAGGCTTAAACACTGATGGTTGCAAGGTTTGTGCACGCCCTTTCGAAACACCAGGCACTGCTCCACCTTTGCTTTGAACATATGCTTCTGCCTGTGCTTCGATGTCAATCCACAATTTGGCAAATGCTTCCGTGAGATTAAGACTTGGATCAAAGCTAATCTGCCCTTCCCAACCTTGCGGCCACGGAAACTTGTGAGGAAGTCTCCAATAATTAGACTGTTGGGCAACGTTACAACCACCGAACCTACATTGAACAATTGCATGGTCAGGCCACCAATCATATTGAACATCAATTGAAAGCAGTTGTGCCTGTAACTCTCTTGATATCCAAATCTGATCCAATTTCTTCGTTCCTCTGCCCGTTGGAACCTGTGGTAAGCCCCACTTCATCATGGCATAGGTTTGCACCTCAACAAATCCTAGTTCCCTAAGCCGGTGGGCTTGGTATAGGCACTCTTCCTCGAAATTAAAATCCCCGCAAACAATGCGAGGCCCACACACTTGCTGTCCAACTCTATCAACCAGTTGTTCCAGCAAAACTTCAGTTTGAAACAAGGCATTGGCATGAGTTTTTCCTTTAGGCACCCCATACAACATACCAACATGAATCCTTTGGTTTCCAACTTGAACCCCAGCCACCTGGATTCTACTAGTTGCAAAGCTATCCTGGCAAAAATCATGAGGCAACGGTCTTGCTGGAAAGGCCGAGATTAAGGACACACCACTGTAGATGCCAATATCAGCACTCGACCTTTGAGCACACGGTGCACCTGGGACGATGTATTTGTAGTGGGAGCCCAATGCTCTCAAACCATTGCGAAGCTTTGCAACCCCACTTTTTGTTAAATGGGTTTCACTTGCCACCCAAACATCTCCTGGCATCGCAACCACTTGATCTGTTTTTGAACACAACCCAGATGGGTTAAAAATGCCGAAGTGCCATTCATCGACACTGCTTGGCCCTGGGTGTTGTGCTTCCCCTATTCGAAAAAGACCCCAAAACAAAGCAAGGATCATCCAAAAACCACCTTGATTTCGAACCCCACGACACGATGGCTTTGCACTACCCTGCTTATCAACACTAATGCTAACACGTGTAGCTTTACCACGCAACCTCCTGGGATTGCGTACCCCAAAAACCCTTTCAAGTCTTTCAATCCTTGGGCTCATACAACAGGCGAAACAGGCACACAAAGCAACAAACCCACGACGAAACAAGAGCCCTGAATTGAAGACTTGTTTCAACCCCATGCTCAAAAGACTAAACATTTGCACCACAAAAACCACAGCCAACAAAGAATACCCTTTTTGAAACTCACACCCCCAACCATTCACAAAGGGAAATTTCATGGCTGGGCCCCATCAATTGAGCCTTGGACGTTTCAAAAGGTCTTCAATTCTTGACATCTGCTGCTGAAAAAGACTGTCCAATTGGCCTTGCTGTTGTTCCAATTGTGCACGGAACTGCGTCTGAAAAGACTGCAACTGTTCAGCCCCTTCTCCAACCTTGGTTTCCAACCTAACTTGGGCAGCGGTCTGCTCTTGAACAGCATGATGAAGACGTTGATGACCATCATGCAGCAACGACACCTTGGACTCAAGGTCAGCCAATCTGTGGTCAACTTCTGCATCTCGATGTGTCCCATCAACCTCCATTGATTCCTTGGGAAGTTTTGCAAGAACAGCTTGAACCAAACGTTTCTCCATTTGAACCACTGGATCGTGATCACCACTCTTCACAACAGCTTCAACTGCTTTCGACTGTTTGCTAAATCCAGCCCATGGGTCATTGATCCAGATGCCATCCTCACCTTTGGTATCCATGGCAGTGCATTGCTGCACCGTGCGATCTGCTCCCACAACCTGAGGACGATAAGTTGCATTTGGAGGTGACTGTTCCATGCTAGTGATGACCACTTCTCCATGTGCTAACTGCAACACAGATCTCACAGGTGGATCTATCGCCTGGACCTTCCACATGACTCCTTCGATTGAAGGAGGGGCAGCTACAGGAGACACCGGTCGGGCTACCCACTGGATCGTTTTCAATGCTGCACTGATACTGCTTTTGAGAGTCCCGTAAGGGACTGGCCCCAGAAGCCAAAACCTTTTACGACCGTGTGGGAGATAGTCGCTATCAGGCTTGATGTTGGAGAAGAGCTCTGCTGCATCCGATGCTAGACATCTGACCCCCATCTTGTAACCCATCCTGGCCAATCCACTGATCAGTGGTTGGGTTTGCTTCAACAGTGTCAATTCCTGAATCGTTGCCTTGCCCATCCAAATCACCTGGAATGCATCTGATGGACTACGGCCATCAATGGCCTTTGGTTCTATGAACAACCCGTCGGCCCCCGAATAGCACTGCAGCTGTTGCTGAACAACCAGTGGTAGGCGTACATGAACCGTGTACACTTCTGCCTTTTCAGGGGTGGTACCAACAAAGTTCATCTTCATATATTGACGTCCCCACAACTCCAGGATAGGATTGTCAATGGAACACGAATGTGACTTATGCCATCGTTCACACCCTCCACCACATGTTTCGTCGTCACACGGCTCCAAAATAGGCACTTTCGAGAAAATGTGTCGAAGCGGGTGGGCTGTGAAACTATCCCACGACTTGTCAATTTGGTCACGGTAAACTGCAATTTTGGCAACGCACGTTGTGACACTGGTGAGCTCAAACCTATCATCTGCCACAAACCTTCTCACTGGGATACTGCCAAGTTGAAAGAGGAGTGCCTCTACTAACATGGGTTCAGCATTCATGACACTCAACACCGGGATACGGACATGCTCTGCAATCAGGGTTGTTGAGGGCAAACACTCAGACTGAGCAATGACAACAAACCCAAGGCCCCCCGACGAGATTTGGCGATTGCTCTTCAAGTATGGTGCTGCTACACTGGCTGAACAAATCACTATGCCGCTTGCTTGTGCTCCCACCTGGCCTACTTCAATTTGCCCTAGTGGGATTCCATCACCACACACGAAAACACCCTTTTCCAATCTAACTTTTGCAGGGTCAACTTGGGGGCCACCATCAGCAAACGTTTTTCCCCTACCCTTACCCTTACCCTTTTTGGCAGACTGTTTTTGTGAACGATTGCCAACAGATTGTGGTTTTTGCGATCGCAACTCAATCATAGATTGCAGCTCTGAAGGGCGAATGATTTGAATAACTGGTGTCTGCTTGTTGGCCAACCATTTGAGTTCTTTCCACGGCTGGTCACTTCGAATTGCTTGTTCAATGGCTGCACTACCCAACTTTGTGATCAACATGTGTGCACGATCACTGCAATCAACGTGTGTGACCCCATGGGCCTTCAACAACTCCATCAACTTGCCCTTCACATCATCCACCCCATCACCCCAAATCCAAGGGCGTGAGGCAGGCATGGGAAGTTGATCACGAAACATGGCTCTGAATGCATGATGCTTTGCCTGCACCGCTTCAAATTCATTCGGCATGTTTTGACCCCAAACTAGATGCTCAACAAATGCGATGGCAAGGGCACCACAACATGATGTGACACTGAAAGGCAATGCACGATTGACAACCATGGTGACAGGTACGTTGCGGAGCTTACACACTTCATTTTGCAACACTTGCAAAGCCATTGAGTAGCTGAAAACCAAACCACACGTAAAGGCAAGGATGCCACTGGGCTCAATTCTCCAAACCATAGGATACCAATGCTTTTCAACCAACACAGCTGACACAACTGTAGCATTACTACCCAGTGCTTGGACAAACGGATGAAGTTCTGCAATGCGTCCAGTAGCAACAATGGAGGACAACACTAACGGATCCCAACAAACCAACTTTTGCTCACTTGGTCCTTTGGACACGACTTGCTGAAGGAAAGTGCGGATTTCATCATCTGCCCACAGCGTTCCTTGATTGCACAAGATTTCCTGCCTAGCTTCACACGAAATTTTTGATGCAGCCAGTGCTTCAACCGTACTTGATGTGACATGAGGACCTACCATATTCAACATTGCATCCCTTTTCAATTGCATCAATGCATCTACCGACACTGCTGCTTGTTCAATTTGCGAATCCAAATTGATCGGCAAAGTGGGCGAAACAATGTTCCACTCTTCACATGGACATGGCAATGGAACCTCTGCTGACCTAACAT